>JAZKJV010011354.1:70000-101332 GCA_037367405.1 Ottelia alismoides | reverse complement strand
TCATCACACTACACTGTTTCTTAAAAAAAAGACACACTCTTATAACCAACACCAACTTATAACTTCTGTTTAGGACCATAGTTGAGGTGTTACCGTCTTCGTCACTTATATTCACAATATCCTCGTTGCGATTTGACTCATCACTTTCACTTACTTTCAGTAATAATAATAGCTACACGTGCTTGATTAGTTTTTCTCTTATTTCTTTGTAGGAGTAGCTCCATATCTCTGTTAGCATTTTCTAATAGTAAAGCGAACTCACTATGATATCATTTGTGGCATCCAGAGTCTAGATCTTGGTTGAAATGAGGAAAATTAATCTTGACAACTTGTTTTGTTGGAGCCTAATTTGACCCATTTGTAACCATTCCGAATGCTAAGTCCAAATTGTCAAGCAGTAGACCTACACTCTTATACCCACACTCACCATCTTGTGGGTATTTGATGTAGTATTATTTTTAGGTGTTACACTTAGAAATTGATTGTCATCGAATATATGGACGATTGATGAAAGAAATTGAGCATCATTGAATATATGGAAGATTGATGAAAGAAATTGAGCATCATTGAATATATGGAAGATTGGTGAAAAATGTATAGCGGATCGTCATATTGAGAATGACATGAAGACCAACTCCAACTATGCAAATTTGGGGAGTTTTGGGATGAGAGGAGAGTTGAATAGGCGTCAACTGCTCTTCGAAGGAGAATGCACAAAGATGCACGTAGCTAAGATCGGAGCTGCATGAGGGAAAATGACATGTGATTGTGAATAAAAATGGAAGATCAGAGAAGAGAAAGAATAGAAAGGAAAAGGAGTTGCATCTAAACCCAGTGCTAAAACAAACTCAATGCTGTTTATTCATATCCTTCTAATGTACAGAGATGGGTTGCTTTATATGGGGACCCAATCCATTAGAAAAAAGCAATCATTATCTCGAAGATACATATAAATTGGCAATTTTTGCGTGTTAAAAAGGTGGCAACTTTTGGTTTTTACAATAATTAAAATTTTAAAACAAGGAAGATCAACAACAACAAAAACAAAGGCTTCTCCCACACCAAGGAAGATAACAATAAACTGCAACATAAATAGATGAGTTCGGCTGCATCAGATAATTGAGATACAAAGTGGGAAAAGCCTTGATGTTTGTTGTTCAGCTTGAACTTTAATCCCGTTAAGTGGTGAGACCTTGGTAGATTATATATTGGGGATGGTCACATCAGAACCACTTGAATGTTATAATCAGTTCATCTTACCCTCGGCTATCAGATATATGATTATATGAGACGAGCACCGGACTCGAATTCACATGATATGAATCTGCACAATATGGTCCGGTGATGGAGCAGTGAGTTTACCATTTTAAAAATAAGGTTTGAATTTTACCCCTTTTAAAAGAAAAAATTGTTGCATGACCTGACAATAAATACGAAGTGAGTCTAGCATATGACATACTATTGTAAGTTATCTATCACCCTCATGTTTATGTTGCTTGGATCCCTGTGTGGATCTCTCTCCGCCATCTTAGGCAGTATTTGTTTTATTTACCACTTTCCAGTTGGAAAATAATGTAGGTGCAAATGTCATTTTAGATTCTGCAACCTGTAATTTTCATGTTCGGATCAGTCGCTTAAATCCTTTTGCTGCATTTTTGTTGTTGATAGGGTGAAGTAAAGAAGCGCAAAGCTGCATTTGCAGAACACAAAAAGAAGAAGAGAATAGAGAGAATTGACCGCAAGATGGCTGCAGTTGCCAGAGAAAAAGCTTGGGCTCAGAGACTAATAGAACTGCAGCAACTTGAGGAGGCAAGGAAGGCTGCACAGGCTTTGTAAGGCTCTGATATCGGATGAAACATGGTGCATGTCCATACCTTTTTCTTTATATCTCATCGTGTAGTTCATCTATTAGATGGAATGTGGTTTCTTTTACTGGGAATGTTTTCCTATCCTTCGTTATACCAGATACAGTGGGGAGCTTCATGCACCAGACATTTCGAGTCAATGTAGATTTATTCTGGCAATATTTCCCCTAGTTGATTTATTTTCTTTTCTCTAAGTTTCGTGAGTTGATGCCAGTGTCGTAGTTTTGCTGTTTGAGAGGCATTTTAAAAATCACGATGCTATAACAATCACATGAGAAAGGTGATTACTTTTTCTTTCAGTAACTTCTTACATGTAAAGATGGGCGCCATTTGATTACTTGCCTTTTAATAGCTTAGATACGAAGGAAGAGCGTTCTAATAGCTTCTGATGGACTTCTCTATGTGCCTTTATGTATAATTGATCACTTTTTGAAGCCTTGAGTGACGTTGCAAGGGAAAGGAGAAAGCGAATCTCATGAAAAATCTGATGTTTCTGATTGTTTGAAGCAAGGCGAGGTTGAGAAAGTGAAAAACTTGTAAATTGTCCTCCAGCCGCCGGTCTTATTATTCTGTCATTATTTTCTCAAATGTCATATTGCATATGAGCACGATGAATGTCTTATAATTGAGTTTGTTAACATGTAAAAGCTCGAACATGCATATGTTTTATAAGCCGAGGATGGCTACACTCTCCTTGTTGAGAAGACGCGGATGCAAAAGCTCAATCACCAGCAATGTTATCATCTAGGTTCTACCACAAAGGGGCTAGCATTGTAATGTGAGGCCTAATATTACAGTGCACAAAGCTGTCAGCATGGTTATTATATGCAGTTCTCTTTAGAATGTTGTCATCAAATGACAGTATCAAGGGCTAGGGCTGTATCGTACAATTTAATATCATATCTGTGAAGTTTGCATCATACATTTAGAGCCATAACTTTGAACTAGCTATTCTCGTCAAACGCTACGTTATTTGCTGAGAAGCTGTTTGGAAATGGAAGGCTAAGGAAATAGATTCCCTTCATCAAAATAAATGTAAAAATGGAAGGAAAGTTGAGCAAAATTATTTCCTTGGATGAATTGCCGCACATTGAGGCTTTTGCTGGAATGTGGTCGAAATTGAATGCACAATCAGTGTATTTTTGCTTAAAAAATGTCAGGAAATCAAACTTATGAGGAAACATAGGGGAATATAAAAAAAACTCATTGCCCTTTCGTTCTGTTCATTTATTCAAAGGGTGATCAATGGAAAATAGTATGGGATATTTCTCATCATACAGAAAGAAGAAAATGATGAGAACTGTTGAGAAAAGACCAGAAAAAAGGAAACGTATGGTCAGAAAAATTCATCTCTTGACCAATCCCAAAAGCAAAATCCATCTATTTGCATCCCCTTGAGGTTACTTCAGAGAAGAAGAATACGTGGAAAGGGATTGCCGCAATTGTCCGTACTGGAGCCGTCACTATCCTGAACCTCAGTGGCCAACTAGCCATCCAAGTGATGGGCAGTTGGAGCCTTGGAGGCATTCCACCTCGTTCTGCAGGCGAGCTGTGTCCGTTGCTCGGTGGGTCCCACGGTAAAGCGTTCCCCCCACCCGCCGCGCATTTGGCCGTTCCCCACTCCTCTTCTCCTCTCCCTCGCAGCGGGAACCCCCGCAGCCCATTACTACCCACAGAGGAGAAGCGTCGGACGTCTAAGCTGGAGCCCTTCCAGGAGACGGCCGCTCCCCCTCACGCCCAGGTCCGCTACCGCTCCCCCTCCGCTGCCGACCTCCTCGAGGCTCAGATCCAGCAACCCTCCGCCGACGCCAAGATGCGCGGCCGACGCCCGGATTCTTTCACCGACAGGGCCCGCCGCGCCAGGACCGCCCTCCTCGCAGCCTTGCCGTCGTCCTCCTCATCTTCCTATTTTATGTCATACCTCGTGGCGAGGGCCCCGTCGGTGCGTACCCTGCCGGCCGCAAGGCCCTTCCGGGGGGGAGGCGCTGGGACCCGCTACGCAGTGATCTTCGACGCTGGGAGCTCCGGGAGCCGTGTCCACGTCTACTGCTTCGATCGGGTTCTCGAGCTCGTGCCGATCGGTGACGGGATCGAGCTATTCGAGCAGGTAGTTATCGGATATGAACATTTTGGATTGAGAATTTTAGTTTTAGTTGGATTGTATATGCGATCTATGGTGTTTGGTTCTGGTAGATGCGTGGATTGGAGTTCATGCAGTAGATATGGAAATCACTTTGGCATCTTTTTTAAAGGGGGCGCTATAGTTGCATCGGCAATAGTTTGTTTATTTTTCACTTATAGCAAATGAGCTATCCCTGGAGGGAGTGTGCGAAGTCCGCATGTGCAAGAGTTGTGATGGATGGAGAATGCGGTTGAGAGAATTCAAATATCATATATGGCACTGGATATTCTATCTCTTGACTCCTGCAATCTGAAAAATTCCAGTACAAGTTCTGCATCTCCCCATTTTTTTCTTAGAGGCTCTTTCTACCTCTTTTTCCTGAATGTGTAAGGCTATCTTGGTCGGAGGTATTGGGGAGGTGGGAAAGGGAAGGAGTTGGGATGTCCGCTATTTGGATTGTAAGTGGAGGTAAAGGGAAGAAAAGAAAGACGTGAGTTACAGTAACTCACATTTGTATCCTTATGATACGTAATCATATTTTCTTTTTATTATAAATGAATGAGGGGTAAAAGCAGTATATAAAATTTTGATAAAGGAGTCGTTTCCTTCCCCTCCTCGCCGCACGTTTTGGAATTGGAGCAATCCCTTGTTTTGGTGGTCTTCAATTCTTCATATTCCATCCCATTCACTTGTATTGTTACCATCCAGACATCCATTGTTACCCATCTTCCCCTTCCCTTCCCTTCCATGATCTCCCCATCCATTCAACCACATGCACCTTAAAGTTTAAGCCAATAAGGATTTGTTTTAGATGTAATGTTTTGTGTTACAAGTAAAATTCCCATCTTGTTCCCAAACTTTTAGATGACAGTTATGAGAAAAGTCAGTGTTGCCCGATGCTGTTATTGGGGTATGCTCTCCCCATATCTCTTTTTGTTAGCTATAGGGCGCATGAGTTCTTTGGCTTGAGCTTATTGTTATAAGACACGACTTCCCTGGAGTGGGTATTGGATATTTGGAGATGGAGGGAGGAGGGATTCAGGGTTTGAGAGGATGAGGGCAAGTCTGGCCCATGACTTGGACATTAGTTGATTTGGAAATCTAAGATCTCCCTGAATGTTAAGCTTCATGCCTGGTTGTTGAGGATAAGTCTAGTCATGAACAAAATCAGGAATAGGTGGGACATGAATCTAAACAAGTCTGTCCGTGATTGCGAGGTTGGAGGATGATGGCATGAGGCAATTGCTTATATATTTTATCAGGACCTATGGTTTCTTTTGTTTGGATGGAGATGTGGGTTGACTGGGTGGGTGCTACTGGCTTTGATGCTTTTTGGAGAAGCTAAGGGCTTATGGCTGGGTTTGTATACAAAAGGAAGGAGAGTTACATGTCTATGGCGATTTTTGGAAAATTGAAAAACATTGTGATCATAAAGAATGAAAGATATATGTTTGATTATATTGTTCGTAGAGCTAATTTGTTATGTTGGGAGTGCAGAGAGCATAAAATCATAAGTGTTTTTGTTTGATATCAATTTTAATTGATTTGCATGACTACCGCCTTGGATAATCATCTTTTGACTTAAAAATGATCATATTCAAACAATTTAATTTATCTTACATGACTACCCACTCTGTGTTTGTCAATCATTCTTAATAATTTCGTTTATCATCTGTGATATGTGGTGTCGCAATGACTTTTTTTATCTTGTGATCATATCATGGATTTGATCCATTTTTGTGTAGCCAATGATCTACTTTATCTTTTTTTCTTCTACCTTGGACACACTACATCTTGAGGTGCAATTTTTTAAAGAATTCAAAACCTGGATGAGAAACATAGATGCATGTAATAGTCTTTTTTTTATAAGAGACGGGCGAGACCTGAGATGGGATTTACCGCAGAAAATGCATTAATATAAGATCAGGCAGGTCAAGGATTAGGAAAGTGGTATGCATATGTGTTCGGACGTGTCACTGAATAGAGATTAAGTGGTATGCGAAGGCATATGCGGGGTATTTGTGGTTCTACGCGGTTTTCAAATTTTTAATTTAAATATACATACAACAACAAAGCCTTTTTCCCATAATTAAGTAGGGTCGGCTACATGGATTCTTCGCCTCCATTCAGATATATCTTGGGTCAATCTCGGGCTTATATCCAAAAAATTAAGATCCCATCGTATAGTCTCTTTCCAACACTTCTTGGGCTGTCCTCACCCTCTCTTAGCCAGCTCAACATCCCAACACTCGCATCTCCTAACTGGTGCGTCAGTTGATCTTCTTTGCAAATGACCAAACCATCTTAAGAGATTTTCGCGCATCTTATCCACGATCGGAATATACATATATATACAAAAATATTATAGTTTTTTTTGTAATTATCCAGAACAAAGCCAAAAAATCAACACAAATAACATTACTAATGCATTAACTAAAATATCATCTTGTAACATATCATAAGAACTTGCATAAGTGTAAGAGAATAACATATCTTGTAACATTATCATCATGTAACATTATGAATAATAAGTACATTTAACCCTATATAAATGATTTAAAGTATAACTAATTGTATTTATAAATACGCCTTGTAATCTAGTAGTGTTTGCATATTTTAAGAAATATTAGACAATATAACATTAGCAATTTCAAGAATTTAAATAAAACTATAGCAATATAGAACCTTAGTAAAAAATTAACTATTTCAAAAACGACTATATCACAGAAGCAATAAAAAATTGTAATAGCAAACAACGCAACGGTAAAAAAAACAATACCCATAAGTGGTCGCACGATCTGCACAAGCAGTCTGCTTAAGCGCATGGGTGCATAATGTTGCGCTTGAGGAAAGTGGTGCATCATGGTGGCCGCATAGGTATGTGCCGCCGCATATGCGGCCGCACAGGCCGATTTCCTGAACATTGAGGCATGCCATACATAGGTACACACCAAAGGAAGGAAACAAAAATGAGCAAGTACATTTTCTGTGTAAAAATGTTGGTTCATAAAAATCCGTTTATTTCTCACACAGTAAATAGCCCATAACATGATAAAAGCTGAAGACGCATCCTCCTACGAGTTCCCACAGGCAAATCAAACAACGCTCCAAAATGATGTGTCATTAGATGTCCTGAGCCAAGGAATACCTGCCCCTTCCCAAATAGACATTAAAGTTCTGCATGTGAAAAATAAATGAATCAAATCTTCAGATCACATTTGTCACATATGAAGTCACCAATGTGCATCATACTATATCTTTGGACCTTCGTAAGCCCATATCTCACGAGCGAAAGGAAAACCATGATCATCTGCGTGATTTTACAGCTCCAAATAATTTTACAATCATGCATGAAATCTTCTTGAGTTATGTTCTCACTTCGGGAGAAGAATTGATATGCCTTCTTTACCGAGAAATTACCATTATGTCAGATATAATGATCTCTACCCCTCGTCAACCCCCAAGGTCAGCTAAGTCATTGAACAGGGAAGCGAAATCATTTATCATCTGATTTGAAAAGGCACCATTGAAACATAGGCTCCAACCACCAGCCATCCATATATCACGCAACTGGCCATTCTGATTATCTGAGAGAACAATGAGGCGGGGATACCACTCTCCCAACGCCCCCAAGCCCAACCAATTGTCCAGTCAGAACTGAAAGGATCCACCTTTCCCCACATCCAGCTTCAGGACCTGCTCCAAATGCAGGATAACTTGAGTAACCCTTTGCCAAAGCGAAGAGGTAACGAGCAGGAGTAGCCATCAACAAATCACCAATGTCGTAAATCTTCCACAGTAAGGTGCATACCAAATCCTCCCCTTTTCCCTACAATTGCATCACCACTTGGTTAGGAGCGTCTTATTCATATTCCCTATCATCTGAATCCAAAGACACATTCCTTCATCGGATGTGTCACTGTCTCCCAATCAACAAGGTGTATTCACCTTCTCTCCTAATTCCCATCAGTCTAGAAGAAGCATCTCATCAATACTTCAATCTCCCCCCTCACCCCAACCCGAAGCAACCTAGCAGAGCCGAAAAAATTGGAATGACGGAGACAACGTGTTGAGGAGAACCAACTTCCCCCCTCTGGAGGGCGTACGTGTCTTCCAACAGGCTTGTTTACTCTCCAACCTGTCGAGTATCATCTTCCAGTCGGTCATACAAAGACGACCTGCAACCAACATGAGACCAAGATAGACGACTGGTAATGGACCACATGGACTGTGTAGTGTCGTGGATGTCTCCTCAATCTCTCCCCGACTGAGCCCGAAAGGGAAGAAAGTAGATTTATCTCTATTAAGCTGAAGGTCGAGTTATCTCCAAAAATATTCATAATATAGTATGTGCGGTGTACATACTCCCGATTGCCGTCAAGGAAGACCGTGTCATCTGCATACCGGAGGCTAGGTATGGAAATGTTGTCTTTGTGGTAGCCCTTGGAAGACCACCCATTAATAGCCTGTTTAAGCATACAAGGCAAGGCATCTGCAACAATCACAAACAAAAGAGGTGCCAAGGGACATCTCTGACGAACCCCACATTGGGTTTAAAAGAAACCCCCTTTTGGTTGATCGTTCACAAGCACGACGTATGATGTTGTTGAGATGCATCTCTTCATCCATGCAATCCACATGTTTGGGAAACCCCTCTTTTCTAGGGAGGCCCAGAGGAAATGTCAATCCACACAATCGTAGACTTTAGATAAATCAATCTTCCATGCTGACCTTTTCTCATGATTCCTCTTCCAATCTAGTAGCATCTCATAGGCGAGCACCATCCATATGCCATATTCCCCCCATGTACAAATGCAAACTTTCCAGTCGAAACAATAGTATCAGGTACACTCCTCAACCGGTTTGCTAGGATTTTTGGAATAATGAGGTAGATCTCATTGGAAAGGGCAATGAGCCAGAATTTTTCCACTCTAACAACCATCTCCTTCTTGGCAACAGAAATAGTAAAACCTTATTCAACTGATCAAAGCCATGACTCCCTTCCTTAATTCCTACAGCACCGCCAAGATGTCCCCCTTGAGATTGTCCCTAATTCCCTGTAGAAGGCGATCGAGAAACCATTTGGTTCCGGAGCACCATCCACATTCAACTGAAAGAGAGCCTTTCTAATCTCCGTCTCAGTGGACGATTCCCCAACAAATTCACTTGTGATGGAGGCAACTTCTTAACCCCCCTGTCGCGCCCCCACCTTGCGGGGTTTGCTCTTCTACTGAAGCGATAAAAGTGATTTCGAAGTGCCCAACCCACCTCAAGGTCGTTGTGCACCAACACATCATCCACCATGGAGTGAATGTAATTCCGCGGTCATCGTCCACATGCAACTGAGGGAAAGAAACATGTGTTGTTATAACCTCAATCGCTGCTTCCATTCAGCCTCAACCTTCCTCTAACAAAACCTCTTAGTACTGGGTAGTATTTGAATTTCCTCTACTTTCAGTTCCCACTCTTCTTCCAGTAGATCAAGTTGGACAATTCCGCGTTGTCCGCATTGATATGACTCTGTCTCTGGGCCCGAATATCCCTGTTGTATACAATTAAATGCCTACGAAGCACTTTCAGCTTTGCCTCCATTATAGCCACTGCAGACCCCTTGGGTTGGCAATCACTCCAGAAATTGGTGACAAGATCCCGAAAGCCGCTCTCAAGCAACCATACATGCTTAAACTTGAAAAACGATCTTGGGAGAACATCTCCCTAGAAGACCGGAGCAGAGGAGTGTGATTAGAATGTTCTCATGGAAGAGCTCAAGCACTCGCCGAAGGGAAAGACTGGGCCATCTCCACAGATGACAAAAAATGATCCATGCACGATCTTGAGCGGGAGTTTCTCCAGGTATATTGACATCCGCTTGTATCTATCAGTTCCAAGCCATGCTCGCAAATAAATGGGGAAAGATCAGTTGCTCCCACATCGACCCTGCCACGCATGTGCGGACAGTCCTCTGAACGCATCGTCATCTTAAAATCACCCTCGACAACCATGCGAGAGTGGGGTATCTTACCCTCACAAGCCAAATCTCATCAAGCAATCTTGTGACACTACCCCTTTTACTCGGCCCATATATATTGGTCAAAACAAATTTCAGTCCATCCGCCTTTCGATGCATCACAATCGAGAGCGAGCAAGAGGCCGTGGTCGTATCATCCTCACTGCTAAATTTATCCCCATCCCACCCAACCATCCGACTGCCGGAGGCACCTTCTGCTTTAACAACCTAGAATTCATATAGCCGTGATCTGCTCACCGACCCCCAAATCTCATCCATTTTCTATAAATTTTTGGTCTCATGTAGCATGTAAATCACAACCTTCGCATTCATTAATAGCTCACGAATTGTTGGGCGTTTTTCTATCCTTTCGGCACATTTCTGGTGACTAGGTTCATTAGGAAACAAGTATGGCTCCTTAGGGTGGGATAAAACCTAGTCATTCAACAAATTCACGCTCGAAGTTAGCACTGACATCCTCCATAGTTGTTTCCTCTACCACCACTTGTGCCGCATCTTCGTCCATTTGTGCAGCAACTTCGTCCACAATCCAATTATTGACATCCTCTTCAAGAAGGCCCCGTTGTCCTTCTGCCCGAAGATCTCCAGCTAGATCCCTTGTAACTACAACATCAGCCCTCTGCTGCAACAGGAGGTCCTGCTCCACCCCAAGCAGAGATAGGGTAGCCCCAGATGCACCAATTGAGGACTCCACCACCTTGTAAACTGCTAGCCTTCTTCTTCTTCGGATCTCTCTCGCATGCAACCACGAGTAGTGTTTGCCAAACCGTGTTCTAAAAGATGTGAGCAGGGAGATCCACCATCTTATCCCCCATTCAGGCCCTCTCGGAACCCTAACAAAACATTTCTCAGCTTGGAGAGGCGAGACCATGGTACCCCCCAAGCTCGGAAAATCTCCGCCCTTAGGTTGCTCTAACACAGGAGGATGATTACTCGTAGTTGCCTGGTTCGAGGGGAGAGGCTCCTGAATCGAGCCCAGATTAGGCGACATCAATCGGGTCAGGTCGAAAAAGATGCCTTCGGGAGAGCTCCTTCGGACCTCCTGTTGGACCTAAGGAGGAAAAAGAACAGAAGTGGATCTGAAATAGTAGGATCCAAGAACGAAGCCCCCTAGAAGGAGGCACATGAGTTGGAAGGTCCGACTTACAGCTCCAACAACACACCCGACCCACGCCTCAAAGTTGCATCGCTCATTTGCCCAAACGGTCTTCCTGAAGATTCAGTGGTGGAAGAGGAAACAACATGCCCTTTCCGCTTCCACCTGTTGCCAGCGATGGTTCAACCTCCCTACCATTGCCACCACATACGACAGTGCCGGACTCCAAAACCTCAACTTTTTTTTTGCTTAGTTCCAAAACCTCAACTTGGAATGCAAGTCTATCCACCTTAAGTGCGAGCTCAAGTAGCAGCGACTTCGATTTGACTAAACCTTTGACTCGCACATTCACATTAGCACCTTTCGAGAGGGCATCACTAATGATAGAGATGACCTTGCGATAGTTTGCTAGCAACAACTTTAACGTGTTGAAGTCAGGGGTACGGAATGGGAGCCCTTTCAACACTTTGTAAAATAGATCACATCGGTCGGTGCCAAAGTACTTCACCTTTCCTCTTCCCCTCCTTCTGCACGCCAAGCAAAGTTTGAACCTCCTACCCAGTGAAGCCACGAGTACACATCGTGCACCTGTCCAGAATAAGGAGGTCTCCCTCAAATGATGTACCGAGTTTCGTGCAGACGTTCGCCATCGCCGTTTGGAGACGTTGATCAGGTTGCGAACAAACCCTAACAAGTATCCCATACAGCGGGCTCGAAAGGATCATCTTGTCCAATTCCAAGTTTTGTACCGCACCGCCTGCCGACATCATTGGCCCATGGCCATATTGTTTTGCCATCACTTGTAAACCGTCGGTATTCTTCTCCCTAAATGAGACCGTACGACGTGGACACCATCTCCGACAATGACCAAAATCTCTGCATAAGAAGCAATTCATCGCGTTTCGGCATGTCACAGCGAGGTGTCCGGCTCCTCTGCACTTGAAACATGCCCCTTCCATCATTCGATGAGAACCTTGCCCAGCCATCGGAACAGGACGCCGCCGCTTCATTAGAATAACTCGTTTGCTGGAGGTCAACTCCTTGTCTGCACCCTCGGATGAAGGAAGATGATGCCCTCGATGCCTGGGCGATGCCACGAGCAACCCCTCACTTGCCTTAGAAGTCCCTTCCGTACCATCTTCAATGTAACTTTTTGCATAAAATTTATTACCTAGGGTAGTATAATGCCACTTTTTATCACAGGCGATGTTTACCCTGTTAGTTTCTTTATTGAGGTGATTTTCGAAAAAGAATGTCTCTATTGAGGCTCTTTGGTGTGAACAGATTACATCAGTCTCATTCTGTTTTAAGGTTAAATAGATCAGGTCCTTCTATGTCAGGTTGCCCTTGATGGTTTGTTACGTTTTTTCATATATGATTTCCCTCCCTAAAAATCTGTCGTGGATTCCATTGCATTTTGCAATTTTTTGTAGTTGTGAATGGGTTCAAACTATTTAATCCCAGGGCAGCTGCTGAGTCTCTCAGTGGTCTTCTGGAGAAAGCTGAGAAAGTGATCCCTCCTGAGTTGCGGCGACAAACACCAGTCAGAGTTGGGGTAATTCCAACATCACAGAGCTACCAAGGAGGTTTGTTATATGTATAGGATGATGATTCCTTATTTTGTCCCCTTTTGTGGTTGTTCTCAGGCTACTGCTGGACTAAGAACGCTGGGAGCTGAGGCATCTGATAAAATATTGGAAGAGGTCTTAATGTCTTCCTTATTTTTTTACTAAATATATTCGAAATGAAAAGGGATATTATAAACTATTTTTCAAGCTGTCCAAATTATTTGGAGTATTATAATAGAAAAAATATTGGGTAAATTACAAAAATAGACCTCAACTATGCATCGATTCCCAATTATGGGCCTCAATTTCAAATGTAACAAAGATGGACATGGTCTTATTTTTTTATCTCAAATACATGCCTCCATAAACTTCCACAACTCTTATATTTCGACTTTAAATCTTGAAGTTGAAAGTTTAGGCCCCTCTTTGTTTATTTGAAAATTGAGGTCTTTGTTTATTTGAAAATTGAGGCCCCTAGTTGGGAATAGACGTATAGTTGAGGCCCCTCTGTGTAATTTCCCAAAGAATAATGAAAGCTAGTTTTTTTGACACATAGCTTACCTTGTGATCTTGCAGGTGAGGAACTTCATAGATAGCAAGAGTTCCTTGATGTCAAAGCCAGATTGGGTCTCTGTGTTGGATGGAACTCAAGAAGGTGCTTATCAATGGGTATGTGACCTTTTGTTTTCTTATCTTTTGAGAAGTTTTAGCAGTTCATTTATTTAATTGTTCCTGTATTACATTTCATCTGAGTATATCTTACCAACTGAAATGGTCTGGTAGTAGTGTAGTGTGCGTACCACTCAAAGACCAGGGATAACAAGCGGAAAAAATAGTTGAATCGTTCAACATGGATTTGAGCAAAAATCCATGTAGCCGACCCTACTTATGGTAGTAGAAGGTTATGCCATATCTTACTAACTGAAAGACAGTGGACTTCAAAAAAATCTCTTTTTGTTAGGGAATAATAACAAACAGTTTTCTTTAGAAGTCAAGGGATGGGTGTTGATTGTCACCCATGGTTCATTCATCTAATTCAAAGTACAAATATGGTTACAACTAAATTTTTAAAGGACTTACAGATCAAAACACACTTAAAGCTACATACAACGATTCAGCACAGACGCTATTTTCAACATAGTATCCCGGTATCTTTCATGTTCCAATACCTTAACATTCCTTTGGCCCAAAAGATGAAGAAAAGTGCCAAGAGTTGACTCTTATCTTGCTGTCATCTGTAGGTCCGTATCCCCCTCCAGCTCCTCCCATTCTAATGCTTCTCCAAGTGCTGTCAGAATCCCACCCAAGGCATCCCTATCGATCTCCAAACTATGAATGACATTGGGAAAATGAAGATGAGGTGGTAAACATCCTCATTACTGTTCCCACAAATTGTACATCTGTTTGTTCACTATAAGCACTGCTAAGAACTCCCAAGCACCTTCAATAACCACCTCCGCAACTCTGTGTGTGGTCAACCACCAAGCAACCATCAACCCCCTATGATTGCACTCAACTCTTGCAGCAACAGTTCTTGTGTAAGTACAACTGGCCCACCATTGGCGATTAATGGATCCAAAATGGATGTAGACTGTTAGATTCGAGTAGTTGAACGTGCTTACATCCACCACATGGAAAGCATTTTGCATCCTCGTTCATTGAATGCTACATTATAGATCTGCTTGTCGGGAGATCAGGTTGATGTTCCCACATCAAAATGGGTCCTCCTCCAATGCCTCTCCCTTATGTACACGCCTCCTCACCCCTGTTCTCATCAGCTGGATCTCCTGTCTCCATGCTCCTTTTTGTTCAATGGTATCCAAGTTTTTAAAAGTTGGTAGTTGTTACTCGATCAATCGGGTTACTGACTACGGATTAATCGGCAATCAGTCGACTAATCGGATTTGGTTGGTTTTAATTGATTTGATTTTTTCAATTATTTTAGATCTATAAATCGTTTTTATACATATATTCTTTGAAATCTGATAAAGGTTAAAGGGATTTGATTGAAATGTTATTGGCACATCTTGAGGGTAATCTTTTTTTTGAAAGGAAAAAGCATGCGACGTCGAGGAGACAACCACCTAAAAACTTCTATATATTCATATTAATGGAAAAATAGTTACAAGGACCAAAATGTCCCGATATTTTTGGCATGTTCTAAGATATTCTCCATGCACATTCTCTCTCCCTGCAATATGGAAACAATTCGTGCAACTCATATAGACCATAAAATAACCATCACCAAAATCTTGGTGGGACTAGTCCCATGTTTCATCCTCGCTATGGACTTCCAAAACCCAACCCAATCCGAGGTCGGCACCGAATCTACATGTGTCGCAACTCATATATCCCTGCACTGTTGTGTAAGTCGGATGACTAGTCGAGTCGATGGGGGGGGGGGGGCGGGGTAGCCGAGTCGACTAGGCCTAGTGGGCTGACTACTCGGTCGACTTTTACATAGAGGTTTTTAATTTTTTGCTTTTTTTATAAAGCAAACCTATTCCATTATGCTTAAAACGACATCCAGTCAATCCACACGTTCAGAAAACCTCTACAGTACACGAACGTCCAGATGAACCTCCAGTTAATGCAATCATAAGACTTGGAGAAATATATCTTCCACAATAATCTCTTGGTTTCTTCCTCTTCCACTCTGCAAAATTTCAATGACCAACATCGCCCCCATCCGTCATGTGCTTTCCAGGGATGAAAGTTGCTTGAGTAGAAATAATAATAGAGTCAAGAGCCTTACATAACCTGTTGGCGAGCATATCGATACGTTGCTATTTGCACCATATCCTTCTTAGGAAGAATGGACATAAGGGACCGATTAGGCCACATGAATCCACGATTAATCTGACTCAATTCCTCCACCATGTCCAAGGTCTCCTGACCCATTAGGTCCCAAAACTCACTGCAGAACATGATCAGAAAGACATTCAGGTTTGGAGATCCTCTCCTTCTCCAATAGCTCCCTAGAATCCTCCAAGTGATCAAGGCACACAATCTCTATTCGATGCCTACTATTGCAGTCTTTGGTCAAATGGACCAAACATTCATGTGGTTCGGGAGGTGAGCACATAAAATCTTGCTATTCGAACACTATTCGCCCAAATTGAATATTCGAGTATTCGATCGATTGAGACACGATCCCCCCTATATTCATTCATGTCCATCATCCACCTGAGAATTGGGCCGACTATTCCTATTCCCTCATTTAGTTCAGATACTCATCGTACCGTAAAACTCATTTCCTTATTTTTGCCATAAAACCACTTCTAATACAAACAACCACTGAAGGACCCCACCTCAAGTTGTTGTGCCGCACCAACCACAACGACTCTTGCAGTCGTGCAACGTCGATCACCTCGAGCTGATTGGAGAGAAGTTGTACTGCGTCGACCTCCGAGCTGATGAGGTGCAAGTGGTGGACATAGCATTGACTGTGTTGCGCCAACCGCAACACTGACCAGATATCTACTTGCGACCCCGTCTCGAGCTTGCTACTATGCTTATTATTGCATCAATCGACGATGAGGTACTTGCAGTCCCACCAGTTATTGAGCTGTTATTGCCATCTTGGAAAAGGTATATCTTAATTTTGTAGTAATACGTATGTGATATGTTGTGTTCTTTTGATTTCTATGTGCTTTTTATGTTGTAAAGATTTGTTTCTTGAATTTATTTCCATTGTCGTCAACTATTTCTCCTTGCTAACAATATTTTTTGTGATTCTTGGTTCCATACTCATTTCAAGCATCATTTTATCTCATAAAATTATAACTTAAGTATCGATGATAATAAATCTAAAGTATATCCCTTATATATAATGAATATTTTTAATAAAATAATCATTTATATATTTTAAATAATTTAAAAATACGTAACTGAATAATTGTGAATAATCCCTTGAATACCGATTATTCTCTATTCAGTGTCCCTATCAACTGAATACTGAAAACTTACTTTTGCAACACTATCTGTGCCACTGCCACATCTTTATGGTGTCCTATGAGCTTGGGGGTTTCCTTCCTAAGTTATACAAGCATATTGCAAAGGGCCTTAAGTTCCTCAACCATTCTCCTCGAAGTAGACCCATCCACGTCATGCCCCTATGATGCAAATAGAAAAAATTGCAACAGTGAAAAATATTATTAGCGGTGTAAATTTTGGGTGGAGAAGAAGTTGGAGGGAGGAAGAGAAGAAGACTCACTGGATGCGAGGGAATTGGGGAAGAAGAAGCGCGGAGATAGCATCGAGGGAGAAGAGAAAGGGAGAGAGAGATGAGATAAATCTTAATCTTAAAATAATCTCCGAATTTCAACTGTCGAATATTGTTCCCTTTGTCATTCTGATACAGTTGGAGTCGTTGATCTTCGAGGTGGTTCTGTTCAAATGGCTTATGCTATCTCAGAAAAGGAGGCTGCAAGTGCTCCATCAGTCTCAAAGGGGACAGATTCATATGTAGGAACTATTTCTTAAGGGGGTCAAATATTACCTTTATGTTCACAGGTATCCATCCATTTTCGCTTCTATGGTCATAGTAAGGAATGCTTTAATTGGTTAGCCATTTTATTTATTGGAAAGTTGCCATGGGTTCCACATTGATCAATTCGTGTATAAATATTGGAAGCATCTCAGCATAACTCAAATCAGACCTTTGCAAATGATAAGAGATGCTGAACCCACTTAATGGTCTGGTGGTAGAAGTAGAAGCAGTGGGCTTCCACTCCAGTGACCATGGTTCAACCCCACCCTCCCAACTACTTAAAAATGATAAGCCATGATGTGTTTAGTCCGTGCTAAGCATTTTCTTATCTTTACATGGAGATATTGACTTGTCCATTGGTGATGCAAAATTACCTTGTTGGAATTGCTTTGAGAGGTTGAGTAGAAACGAATGAAATATGTAGTCTCCTAATTGTAGTTTCTATTTCTAATTATGTATGTTTTTTATTATTTATATTGGGCTCTAACATTCTACATCAACTGTGCAAGTCTTTTTAAGTAGGCATCGTAATATTAAATAAATGTGTATGAGAGGGGGATGTGAATAGTTGCTGCTTATTCATCTTCCAATTACTGAGAGGATGGTGAGCCCTTTTAAGTATGATGCAACTGTGATATCTAAATCTGGGATTTTGTGCGACACATTATGGACCTTGGATTGTTGAGATATACCATAGGTATTTAAATCTTCAGCCCTCATCAATTCTTATTGTTCTCTTTTCTCTTATGTTGCAGCTATTTGCACTATGGTCTGCTAGCGGCTCGGGCAGAGATTTTGAAAAATAATGATTCTGGGTGTTGTTGTATTTTGGCTGGCAATCAAGGTATTATCTCATTTGGTTTTATTTTCATTTTACAAGCCATTTTATAATTTGAGGTGATGATTTTAAGTTCCTTGGATAACATGTAACTGATTTCCAATAGTTCTATTCACCAAGAAGTGGAATAACACATATTTCATAAATGTGTTATTATAAGTGTTAGAAAATATACCGCGAAAGCCAAATATCAGAGAAAATAATATAAACATGAAGAACTTCAGGATTTTAACGTGGAACCCTATTCCCTAAGGAGCAGGATGAAACCATATGAGAACGCCTCAAAGGGCGAATGTATGCATTGCATTTTCTCATTAGATATAGAGGGTGGGGAGCTTCTTATATAGCCCTCACTGAGTCTCCACGTCTCAAAACTGGTAGATGTGGGACTAAACAAATGGATGGGGTAAATGGATCCTGCCCATCTACTCAAGTGACATATATAACAAATACTCCAACACTCCCCCTCAAGCTGGAGCATGCAATGCTTAGCTTGGACAAATAGAAAGAAATCTCAACTCACGCTACATGACACTGCAAACAATATCAACTCAACATGCACAACTATTCGCTGCTGTCGAGGATATTGCTTCTCATGACGTGCATGTGAGAAGGATGAACGGGCTGTAGTATGAGTCAAACTGAACCTCCTCGTCAGAGAGCATGTGCTCTGTACTACACCGGCCACAGTCACTGCAACTGAATGCGTCTCCACTTGGAGAACTCTGGCCCGCCACAACATGTGAACAACTGCTCCATCTCTGGAAGGGTTGAATAAAGAACATCAGTGTTCACTAAATCGGCCGCACGGGCCGCATATGCAGCCGCATATGCCCGCTCGGCATGCAGACAACATCGATTACATGAATCAGTGCAATAAGCGCCCTCTCCGCATATGCGGCCAGCATATCCCGCATATACCCCGCATACTGCTCCAGAAGCTCCAACTTTTCAATCTTCTCATTCAGGTCCTTCAATTCCGTAACTCTGTCTCTTCCTTCATTCAATGATAAGAATATGACATGCATTTCTATACAATTGCAATGCATTACACCATTATGTATATGCAATGTTTATGTTTTTCTCATTTATTGATTTCACGAGTATATGCAATGTATTGTCGAATATTTTTTATATATGTCGATTGAGGTTCTGCTCATGTAGTGCATGTATGTATATTGAAGCTTTGTTATTACAAATCATATAATGTGTGAAATTTTTATGGTAAATGTTTTTTTTCTGTGATTACGTATGAGGTAACTAAAAGCATATATACACATCCATTTAACATCGACCGTTTTTCTTAGATCTTCATTAACTCCACTTAAATACATAAATTCAGTGGTAATTTTATTCATAGATATTTATTTATTTTTAAATTAAATATTAGAAAACCACATAGAACTGCATATACCCCGCATATGCCCCCGCATACCGCTTAATCAGTATTCGGTGACCAGTCCGAACGCATACACATAGCGCTTTCCTGAACTTTGAAGAACATTGCTAATTATCCATATGTAGATCTCTGAAGATGGGTCTCTTTCATAGGGAGCTCAAAGTGGGTTCTCTCTCATAGGAACCTCAGAAGGATCCCATACTCGAGTTCACGAACATTGGAGAATGGAGTATGAAAGTCTCCTTGTCGGAGAATTGGGTATCTCCCATTTGGCTCAGAGAAAGGGGGTCTCTACTCCGGAGTCCCTATGAAACCACATGAAAACCCTAGCCCACATGGCATAGGGAATGAGATTTCTACTCTGGAGTCCCTATGGATCACATGAAAACCCTGGCCGAAACACAAAAGATGGGGACCATAACAATGATGGAAAACATGTTCACATCTGAAAAAGACAGCATACATGTGTGTGTCTGAAGCTGAAGAATCGGAACCAATCTGACGTCGAGTCTGAATATCTGAATTCTGTAGAGTCTGAATATTCTTGCTGGCTTGGGAAAATCTGAATCTGATATAGAATCTGAATCATGATCGAAGAAATCTACACAATACTCCCCCTTTCTCCCATACTTGTTGGAAAATAGTGACATCGACAAAGTTGATTGAAGACAATAAAATGGGGAAAACCCAATAGTCGTCACAAATTTTTTTCTCGGCTTTTCTCAATCAATTTTCTTTTTCCTCAGTTTTTTCTCAGCTATTTTATTCCTATTTTTTTAATAGCCATCACTTCTTTATTTCCTCAAATAAGCCGTTCATATTTTCTTTGGCTTTTCTTCTTCTCTCCTATTTTTTGCAATTTTTTCGTGTACAATTTTTTTGTATGCACCTCTTCTTCTTTACCTGTCTTTTTAAAAATATCTTGGCCCTAAAAGGGCCCAATAATATGCAGCCTTTTTTTAAAAAAAACTCTGCAACGGTTGAAAATTTTCTTTCTTCGACCCCCACTGGCCCTCCCTTTTACTCGCTTTCGACGGCTGGCCCCTGCTCCCTTTTTTCGATTCATTCATCATTTTTTTAATCGCAGGATTTAGTTAGGGTTACCAGTGGGAACCCCTTTTTTATCGCCAGCCACCCCTTCGAGTGAATGGTTTCGAAATGGCGTGATGGAGGGAGTTTGAGAAGAAGTATGGACCGGCGATTGGAGTGGAGGTGCGTCCTCTGGGTTTCTTCACCAATTGCGGGAAATTTAGGTTTTACTACTGGGATACTACCGGGCAGGAGAAGTTTGGGGGATTGAGAGATGGATACTATATTCATGGACAATGTGCAATCATCATGTTTGATGTCACCGCTTGTCTTACTTACAAAAATGTTCCAACATGGCACAGAGATCTATGCCGTGTCTGTGAGAACATTCCTATTGTTCTTTGTGGCAACAAGGTTGATGTCAAGAACAGGCAGGTGAAAGCCAAGATGGTAACATTTCACAGGAAAAAGAATCTTCAATATTATGAGGTTTCTTCTAAAAGCAATTACAATTTTGAGAAGTCTTTACTTTATCTCGCGAGAAAGCTTGCAGGTGATCCAAATCTTCATTTTGTTGAATCTCCTTCATTGGCACCGCTAGAAGTTCAAATTGACCTTGTGGCTCAGCAACAGTTCGAGGTTGAGATTGCTGTTGTAGCTGTTCTACCTCTTCCAGATGATGACAATGAAGCTTTTGAGTGAACGGTGACTTCTGAAGTTGTACCTTTAAGGTGTTGCCAGCAAAGCTTCTTTGCTTCAAGATGGAAGGCCGTATCCCATATTTCAGGCATTTTCTTCAGCACGATGTCGAAACGATATCGATGTCGATATTTACTTCCATGCCGACTGACTATCTCCTTGAGTTTTTATGTTGAGCATGTGTTGTTTTGTCATCCGCGATAGTTCTTGCTAGATGTCGGTTTTCATTTTTACCCCCTTTATTTTATTGAGTTGTTTGGGGATTTTAATGGAAAGTTTCAGAATGAGATATTTGGGAATTTATCTTGGGAAGGAGATTTTCAATGGTAAAAAAAGAGGGTGATGCTCTGCTTGGAGGTCGCATGTGCATGTGGGTTTCACCACGTGATGTTGTGGCTCCGCCTAGAGGGGTTGAGCCTCTTCCTAGATGGAGTTGTTCGAGAGATTCACGCGATTTAGATGATCGGCTGGAGATGGTGGGGCCTCTTGCGTGCCTGAAGCGTGACACTTGGAGATGCGAGAAGGTTGCGGTGGCCTGGAGTCTTGAGCACGATCTAGTGGCGGCCCTTCTAGGGTTCCCTCTTGGGACCTGCGGTTGGATTGGAGAAGGCGCCACCTCCAGATCTGGAGTGGTTGCGGGAATCGACCTTCGCACCTCCTGCGCGAGGGTTGCTTCGCCTGGAAGCTTTGCTGCCGATCTGGAGCGTCAAGGGGTTGTTCTTGGGAATAGGGCCCTGCACCGCCACCTTGAATTAGGGTTTCAAAGAAAATCCTAGAACATGATCTTGAACTTGAACAATCATAAAAAATGATTTCCAAGAAGAACAATAATCAAATATCAAACAAATAAAAAAACTCCATGATAATCGAACCCGCTCTGATATCATGTTAATTGCGGATTACGTCTTGCTCATTAACATCCCGAAAATATTCCGCCATGGTTAGGGCAGTCAAACCAACTCTCATACGGGCTCCTGACGGCTCATTCATCTGACCGTAGACTAGAGCCACTTTGGATTCCGCAATATTTTGTTCATTAAAAAACAAATATCAAAGAAAATAATATAAACATGAAGAACTCTGGGATTTTAACGTGGAACCCTACTCCCTAAGAAGCAGGATGAAACTACGGGAGAACGCCTCAAAGGGTTGATATATGCATTGCACCTTCTCACTGGATACAGAGGGTGAAGGGCTTCTTATATAGCCCTCGTCGAGTCTCCACATCTCACAACAGGTAGATGTGGGACTAAACAACTGGATGGGATAAATAGATCCTGGACTATCTACCCAAGTGACGCATATAACAAATACTCCAACAATAAGATTGAGTAAGAAATTGCTGGTTTTCTTGACCAAGTGATCTGAAACCAACATCATTGTGATCAGGGCTATGCTGACAGTGGCTTTGGACAAACATAATCAGCCTAATTCTAAGAGTAGATACACAACCTTTTTCTAATTAGGTTGCTTATCTGGAGTTTTCCCTATAAATGATATTTAAGGCTGGCATTTTTCATTTGGAAAATGCAAAGTTATATCTGGAACTGCCACCAACGTTCCCTTTGGCACACCCCGGCTACTCCTTGGGCTTACAAGGAAGTTGACGAGGGTTGTTGCTTTTTGGGGATTATTTCAAAATTTTTATTATAAATGTATTCTTTATCGTGCATTTAAATGCATTTAGCCTTTAGAACCCTATTTGGGAGTTCATCGAATTCTGTTTACTGTCAGGAGGCTTTATTAGTGCGGCAAGTCTCGGAAATTATATAAACTCATTCTCTTTAGCTATATTGTAATTGTAGCGATATGCTTTTGCAGTTGTAATTTTTTCTCCTCTTTCCTAGGATCATACATTTATGGTGATAAGAGTTATCCAGCTTCTGAATCGCCCGAGGGCCCTAATTATAGCAAGTGTAGAGATGCAGCTATTAAAGCCCTGAATCATGATGCAGCATGCACTCACTTAAAGTTCACATTTGGTGGTTTGTGGAATGGTGGTGGTGGAGATGGCCAAAGGAAACTCTTTGTTGCCTCTTTTTTCAATAGAGCATCGTAGGTAAAAGTTTGTTATAGTCTGTCAGTAATCTTATTATGAAGAGATGGTAATTATATTTCTGTGCAGGCTGGTTTTATAAATTCCGATTTGCCAGTTGTGAAAATTAAACCCTCTAATTTTGAGGAGGCTGCAAGAAATGCTTGTGCAATGAGCGTCAGTGATGCTAAGGCAAAGTATTCCCATGTTCAGGAAGATAACTTGCCTTATCTGTGCATGGACCTCACCTATCAGTACACGTTGCTTGTGGATGGCTTTGGTACGTTTCCTTGATCACATGTTTGCAATGCTAGTTTATCTTGCAAGTTTATGATAAAATCGAGCAATTATCTTCTTGCAGATCTGGATCCTGAACAAGATATAACCTTGGTAAAAAGAGATTCCTATGTAGAAGCAGGCAAGCAGCATGGCCGCTTGGGAGCACCATTGAAGTTGCATCATCTACTTAGCACAACTTTTGCCCAAGGCAGTTTTCCAACCAAATTCAGGAGTCTATAGGATGCTGGTCTGTTGTTTCTTTGGTGAGGATACAGCGATTCAATTTCCATGATTCAGAGGTCGTATTTTAGCTTCAGTTCAGTGGCTTACAAATACCTCCAGATTCTCAGAAACCTAATAGTAATGCATTCCAGTTACATTTATCACTTAGCGTGACTGTAAAATTGAAATTGTAACATTAAATTATTTGTTGTCATAGTCAATCTAACTGCAATTTTTGGTAGAAATATAAATATCATGAGTTTGTCTTGTGAAAATCTGCATTCCATACAAATAAATAGGATGTATTCTGAAAAACAGGTAGTGAAAAATGAAAAAAAAACTGAAACGAAATATCTACATATTGTTGCCAAATGGTTTGAATTGATTGGGATTTGCGAAACTTGGGGACTCCTGCAATCTGTTCACGGTCTCTTTCCAATGTAATCCTCATTCTTTGAGATTGTTTCCTTGCTTGCACGTCGTTTATCTTCAATCCATTCCCAGTTGGTATTTCGGTTGCTTCTCTTTGTCTTCCTCTGTCATCTGGTGTTACTCTGTATTCAGAACTAGTCACGAACACAGACGATGAGAAGCTTACAGCACACGTCCTAGTCTCTTATTCTTATTGTTGGTAACGACTTCACATTCCTCTCCAGAGGGTGTTCTTTTACTTGCTTGATCTCCACAAGTCCTTGCGTGAGATCTGCTTCTTGTTAGGATCCCCATGTCATCTGCCGGTGGCTTGTTCGGAAGGTTTGATTCCTAAGTATTTACAGATATAGGTATGAATATGTGATGTTATGTCCTGGAAAATCCTAGGAAATCGAGTTTACCAAGAGCAACACGGTTGCACAGTGCTTGAGAACCTCTAGATTCATTCTTACATCTTCAAGACTCCTGTCAAGCATATATTAAGTTGCAAGCACGATCAATGTCTAGAGGAACAGTCCATGGTATTTCCACCAGATCAATGCCAGCCAGGCAAATCGATAAATCGCATACCTGTGTTTCTGCTGCCCAAGTCCGAAATAGGTAGCCAAAGTTGCCATCTAAAAAGACCACACGAAATGTTCAACCTTTTCTTTTTTTACATGCATTATAATATATAATATTTAAATTCTGAAACTTTGAACTAAAATCAATGTGAAGCTGGATGAGTGTTTGAAGGAACTATAACTATGCCGCCTGAATTATTTGACATTAGATTATACTGCATTGTGAACTAATGATCTAGCATTACAAACATATTAGGGTGCTTTCCTTTTAACAATTAGGAGACCAAAAGCAAGTCTGTTAAAGTGTAAAGAAGCCAGTGGAGGAAGGAACGAGGTTGTCGACCCCTGTATCTAGTACTAGTACTATTTTTATATAGTGAAAAGTTTTAGACAGAATTGGCTATTATCAAGGCTAAGCCTAGGGTTCTAGTTGAGATTGACCCTTCCAATTGTATAGGTCATCTTGGATTAGACTCAAGAAGAAGACATTGTATCCGAAGTATTCTACATTGGAGCAACCCCCCCCCCCCCCCCCCCCCCCCCCCACACACACACACACAAACACACACATCAAATCAAAGGTGGATGGAATGAGATCATGTAAGCAGTAATGCCCTAAGGCCCCTAACATAATCACACATATATTACTCACGAAGTGTGCGACTGGTTATAAGAGTGGAAGATTACTGTTTGACAACTTGAGTTTAAGCATTTTGGAGTAGTTGTCAACGTCCATTTCAGCTCGAGTCCAACAAGTTGTCTGGGCCAGTTTTCCCGATTTTGATCCGGGAATCTAAGTCTAAGACATTATAAATGCTATTAGAACATGCTCTCTCTGGTAGTGGAAAGTGTTTCCCAAGGGAATCTAAGCCTGGAGCGTGCAACCTCCACCATTTAAAAAGAACAAGTGATGTGCCATATGGCAATGAAGACATTGCTAATATAAGAGGGGGAAATTGTAATACCTACATAATCCCAAATCTAGTGCTTAGAAAGTGTGAGGGTGGGTTATGAGTGAGTGATTACTAGTTGACAACTTGAACTTAAACATTTAGGTGGTTATCAATGGGTCCCATTTGACCGAACTCAACAAGTTGTCCGGGTCATAACGGTCTGGGGATGTAAGCCGGAACATCACAGAAGTGCTGGCTGGTCCTCAGGGTTTGACACGTGAGGAAACCCCTGGTTTCTCTCTATTTATCTACTCATCATTGCAATGCTCTTCAACTGCATTTTTAAGGGCTGGTTAGACTGGGGAAACAGATTTGGGTCAGCTAATGTTAGTGCCTAGCTGCTTTACATGGTAGTGTATTTCTGCCCATTGGCACCAAATCATTAGAAAAGAAGTATCGAAGAAGATTGATACTAAATCTTGCCTATATTACTTTTACTAATGAGTTCTTTGATTCAGGTCATTATCACTTTCATGATGACTTAACGGCACTCCTATTCTTATAAAGAATGTGGTGTGGATCAGAAGTCCTAAATCCTCACCCCATCATCAGGCCTTGAGTGATTCTTACAACTACTGTGTTGTAGTAGAGGATCAAAAGCTACTATTCCTTTCTTCTTTAGTGGCAACTGTCTGCTCGAATTTCCAAACTCACCTTTCAGGTTCCATGAAAATATTTCTTGTTAAGGGTTGCCTTCTCTTATTTGTTAAAAACCATCTCGTCAAGATTCATACTGCTTAATCCTTCTGTATTATTGGATCTTTTTTTATATATTTCACTTGATTCTACAGGATATAATTTACTTTCAGGGAAAAAGAATATATAAATGCAATCTCTTAGATCAACTTACTTTGAGATTGCCGGCTCTTCTTCCAAATTGGTGTGCTAGAATGGAAAGAGAATCTATCATTCCGACTGGAACTGGTGCTGGGCGGCCGATGTCTGCAAACGCCTCCCTGATCCGAGCCGAATCAAACCTTTCCACATTGTGTCCTGCCCATATCCTACCTGGAAATTTATCAGCACTGTCTTGAATACTCCAGCATATGTTTACATGAAAGTTTGTCGGTTCTTCGCATTGCTGAGTTAGATGACTACCATTGAGAATGTTGAATACGCGGTCAGCCACCTCTTGGAAGGTGGGAGCTGAAGCCACATCCAATCGTGTGATCCCGTCGCATCTAGCGCTGTTCTCCGCTACGGCAGTGAGGTCTCCTGGCCTGATGAGGGTGCAGAAGCTGTCCACCTCCACGAACTTTTTTGGGCAAACCAGTATGGCGCCAAACTCTACCATCCAGAATCTGCGGCATGTGCGGACGGGCACAGTTGTTTCGACATCAAAGAAAACGATCTCTGCCATGCGCATTATTCTGTCTTCTTCTGCTGCTGCTTTCTCCTTTTCTTCTCGAATCTTATCTTTGGAGGAGTTATTAATAAGGGATGTGGGGGTTTGAGAACAACAAGGAGAGGTATGGAATCTGTGGATGAGATTGTTTGTCTTGCAGTTCAAGTCCTTGAGGGTAAGGAGGCCTCCCTTAACTTCCATGAGTTGTTTACCCCCAACTGTTGCCCTTCACCTAAGCAAAGAGAACCACAAGGGAAGGACAAGGAATAAGTACAAAGGTAACATAGAGGTACAAACAATACATCACCAAATGCCAACTTGCTGAGTACTTGTTTTTCTTCCCTAGGGTAAATTGGATGCTTTTATTGGCAGGTTTTCATAATGTTATTGTTGATTATTCTGTTTAATTAACATGGACATTTGTCTTTATGAGATCAGACAGACAAGATCTGTAGCAGACGAGCACTTCTAATTTAAGCCTAGGGTTATTTGCAAAAGGAACATTCCTATCCTAACATTCTCCCATGAAATCTCTGTTAAAGAGTTGCCTTGGCCTTCAGGCTTTTCTTCTAACATAGTACCTTTCTGTTTATAGTCAGACATAGATTATAGATGAATGAAGTGAAACATTTTTTGAACATCAAACTTCCAGTGTGAAATATATGAAGATAACAACGAAGTGATGGTTTTATTAACAGCCATACAGTATATGACCCATTTTATCCCATGAGTGTATCTAAAAAGAGTTATCTTTTCATAACTATGGTCCACTAAGGTACTTGCATGACGTGAGGATGAATGAATTCGAGTTTGTTGGTAATTATCCTTCTTCTGATTATGAAATTACAGAAGTAATTAAGAAGCAAATGGAATTGGCTAATGCTGTAGGATTCAGAAAAAGAGCTTGATGATACAAAGAGGTTTGCAATTTTATTCTCGGGATGGACGGGCGATGAAAAAACTGAGTTTAAAGAAAGCTTTCAAGAAGAAACCAGAATGTTGCATATTTGGAGTGCTTGGAGTTGGATATCGAGATATCCTATTAAGCCAAATTTAGAAGGGAAATGGGGACTGGTTCCTTTTTTATTACACTAGGAATTATTTTCATTTCTTTGAGTAAATTTTCTTTGTTTCAAGGACATGTTGTCCATCTTTGTTGGTTTTAATTTTTTTGCTTTCTAAGGCCACGTTGGTTGCTTTTCTTATTTTTATTTTCTCTTTTCTAAGGCCATGTTTGCCACATTGGTAAGAAGGAATAGTCTTTCATTTTGGGCTTCATGTATACATATCTTTTGATTAATAAAAAAGGGTTACCTGAGCTCCCAAAAACTATCGGGCTTATGATTAAATAAAATGTGCTCACATGAATGATATTCTCCTAGGATGCACTACTCACATCTTATTAGGGATGCATACATATATATATATATATATATATATATATATATATATATATATATATATATTAGTGTTATGGTATCCTTATCTATTTTGAAATACAAGTTTGGATGTGGAAACATAATGACAGAAATGAAAACAGGGTATCCTTAAAAATAGAAGGGATATTTACCCAGCGAACCCTGAAATCTTTCAAAATTACCTCTACGACCTTTGAAACATCGATATTCTTCCCTAGACCCCGTAATCTTGCTCCGTCTTACCCAACAAACCCTGCCGTCAATATTAACTATATTTGAGTCAAATACCTGAGTTAGTCTTGAGTTAACCTAACCAATTATCATCGGACGGTTAGGATTAGCCAAAATAAAAAAAAAGGGAAAAAATAATGTCGGAGCAGCTTTTTCTTCGGTTATTCCGAGGATCGAGAAATTTCCTTGGCTGCTACGAAACCGCGGAAGGGGGAGGTGGGGGCGGGAGCCCATCGGGAGGGGGCCGCAGCAGCAGGGCGGAGGTCGGGAGGTGGGGGCAGGAGCCCATCGGGAGGGGGCCGCAGCAGCAGGGCAGAGGTCCATCGTCCTCCTGCGCCTCCTCGCCTCCTCCGCTCCCCCTTCCGACCTCCCCTTCTCGAGCTTCTTCCGACACGTGCAGCGACATCTGCAAAGCAACCAGAATTGGAGATTGGCGGTGCACACGTCGGAGGTGGAGATCTGGAGGTAGTCGAGGCCGAGGGCGTCGAGGCTGGCATGGAGATTGGCGGTGCGCACGTCGACGTAGGCGGCAACGCAGCGGTCAAGGAGGGAATTGGCATCCAGGCGCTGCGCGATGGAGAGGAGGTCACGGAGGACGGAGGAGGGGATGGGGGAAGGGGAGATGGCGAGAGTGGCGGAGGAGGAAGAGGAGGGAGAATTCATGAGGATGGGGAGGTGTGGGATTCGAGGAGGAGGCGGAAGTGTGACTCGAGGCGGAGGAGAAAGGCGGAGAGGAGGCCGGAGTCGAGGGGAGGGGGGGAGGGGAGGGAGAGGAGGAGGGAGGAGAGGGAGGAGAGGAAGGGGGGGTCGGCGAGGCTGTGGTCGTGGAGGAACTCGAGGATGTCGAGGAGCCACTGGAGGGCGAGAGGGGAATGGGAGGAGAGGAAGCGGAGGGCCTCCTCGAGGCGGAGGACGAGGGAGAGGAAGGAGGGGAGGTCGGGGGAGGAGGAGGGTAAGAGGGAGGGCTCGAGGCCATGGAGGGCGTCGAACACGCGGAGGACGGCGGGGAGGAGGGAGGGGAGGCGCTGCCGGATGTCCGAGAGGCGGGAGTCGGCGGAGGACAGGGAGAGGGAGAGGGACGGCACGGTGGGGTTGAGGTTTCGAGGAGGACGGCGGGGAGGGCCAAATCCAAGGGGAAATGGCAATGAATGTAAATTTAACAAACAAATTGGGTATAATGTAAACAAATATAACGGAAGCCGGTTAGTTTTAACGGACAAATAGATGGGAGTTAACCAGAGGGTCTGCACGGTAATGGTTAGCAAGATTACGGGGTCTAGGGAGGAATATCGATGTTTCAAAGGTCGTAGAGGTAATTTTGAAAGATTTCAGGGTTCGCTGGGTAAATATCCCAAAATAGAAAACGGATGTAAAACAGATAATGATCAAATACAAATGATATTAGAAAGGTATTTTTACCCGGCATACCCTCTAATCTTTTTCAATAACCTCTACGACCTTTGAAACATCCTAATTCCTCTTTCGACCCCGTAAACTTGCTCTGTCTTACCCCACGAACCCTACCGTTAAATTGACACATCTAGAGTTAACTTCCTTGGGTTAAAAATGAGTTAATCTAACTGATCCTCTATCGGACGGTTAAAATTAACCAAGAAAAGAAAAAAATAATCCTCCCTCTTCTAACAGCTTTCCCTCCAACTGCAACTGGGTTGGAGGAGGTGGACGCGAGACTCCTCATGGCGGGGCTCGGGAGAGGACGAGAGCTTTGAGGAGGAGCGCTACTTGGGAACGATGATGCGAGGGGGGTGCTGCCTCTCTAGGTTGGAGGAGGTCGGCTTCCAAGGGGAGGGGGCTCGACCTGGGCAGGCGACGGGGTGTATGGGTCGATCTGGAGGGGGGGCTTGTTGGCGGTGGGTCGGGTTCTACCGGGGGGCTTCGAGCAGGGGGTGTGAGGGCTTCAAGTGTTGTGGGAGAAGGGGGAGGGGGGCTTCGAGCGATGTGGGGGCGGGGGCTTCGAGCAGCATGGGGGGACGAGGAGGGATATATAGATGAATATATATATGATGATAGTATAGGAGCTTCTATTTCTGAGAAATTTGAATGACATATTGGAGGGATATAAAGATGAATATATATGTGATGATATTTTAAAAAATAAAAAAATAGTGGAAAAACAAGGGTGGGGGCAACCATGTTTGTTGCCCCTAAAGGGCATCTTCGTTTTTTCTTGTGTGCGTGTGCGCGTGCACGTGCGTGCGTGTGTGTGTTTGTTGCCCCTAAAGGGCAACTTCGTTTTTTCCTGTGTGTGTGTGTGTGGGTGGGTGTGTAGGTGTGTGTGTGTGTGCGTGCGTGCGTGCGTGGGTGGGTGGGTGGGTGGGTGTGCGTGCGCGTGCGTGCGTGCTGTGTGCGTGGGTGTGTGTGCTTGCGTGCCTGTGTGTCTGTGTGTCCGTGTGTGTATGTATGTATGTAGGAAAACAGTTATACATGTATAATTACAAATGTTTATATGTATGTATGTACGTACGTACGTACGTACGTGTGTGTGTGTACGTACGTACGTGTGTGTGTGTGTACGTACATACGTACATGTGCGTGCGTGCGTGTGTGTGTGTGTGTCTGAGTGTGTGTGTGTGTGTGTGTGTGTGTGTGTGTGTGAGGAAAGGGATCCTACATCATGATGTAGGTAACTTACCTACATCATGCGTCTTTTTCTCTCAAATTTTTTTATTTTTTTGAAAAATACTTTCGTGGATTTTC
>JAZKJV010011354.1:0-67500 GCA_037367405.1 Ottelia alismoides | reverse complement strand
GGCTCAAATGGGTGCTCCAACGGTCTGATCGGCGTGATGGCGGAGGGGACCTGGAGCTGCTCCGACGAGCCTGGGAGAAGGTGATCTGGGGGCTCTCAGCACGCGACAGAACCTGCAACGAGAAGCTCTAACTCAGAACTATGCTCCGGTCTGGTTTATTAGGACTGAAAAGCAAAAAACGCGATGATGAATGGGACTCGATCTCTGACGATCGCGATAAAGGGAGATCTTGAACCTAATCCTGGCTATGCGGGCTAAGATCAGGGTGTTCAGGTTGCATAGGATGATGGAGGGTGAGTGTGCGAGGGTATCGAAACGGATGGATGTGGGTGACAGAGATCCGACCAGCTGGTCGAAGCTGACGGAGCAACGACGGCAGGCAATGGAAAGATTTGATAAAATGCGGAGCCAGGAAAGACTAAGCGTGCGTTTGGTTGGCGGGTTAAGGCGGGTTAAACTGGTAGAGGGTAACCTGTTTTTGTGTTTTGGTGTTTGGATAGAGGGTTAAACTGGGGGTGGGTTAGAAGTGGGTTTGGGGTAGTATGATTATATTGGAGTTTGAAAAAGTGGGTAGTTATTGCGATGTGATTGAATTGAAGTTTGTAAAAGGGAGTAGAAGTGGAGTAGTTTATAATTTTTATATAATATGATGGTATAATATATTATTTTTTGATAGGATTGATGATGTAAAATTGATTTATTTAATTTTTTAAAAAAGAAATAAAGTGGGGCCCACGGGGAGAGAGGGGGATGTGGGTCAAGGGGGTAAACTCCCCTAACCCGCAGGTAACCCGCAAACCAAACGCTACTTAAGGGATTACCTGAAGGTCCAGACATGTTCTTGAGCTCCAGGCAAAGATGATCGGTGGGGTTATGGCCTCGACCAAGCGATGACAGATGAGGGAGGCTTCTTGCGGTGGAGATCCGACCATGAAGGGGGAGCGTCGACGTCACTGCACCAAACCGACCACCAGAAATCTCCTCAGACGGCTATCACCACGCTGAAGGTTTCTAGGGTATCGAGAGGGAGTGAGGCGCGAGCTGTCGACCTGGGGAGGCGAATGAAAGACTTTATAGTAGTCTCAGGTGGCTGGAGGAATCGGGTAGAGGCGCGCGAACCGAGGATCGGATCCCTAAAGATATCGACGGGCGAGGATCATGGATCTTCCCTCAATAATCGGAGCCTCTAAATGAAGGAGATGGTGATCAGATAGGGTCGAGAAAATTCGACGAAAAATGAGCAAAAACCGAATCCGAACGGAAGAGAGTCCAGGGGTAGTTGACCGGAGTCAACAATCCTCCCTAGACCAATCAGGTGAGGCGGGGGAAAAAGACAAAATAAGCTACAAGACAAAATAGTAGGAAATTCAAAAATAAATAGATTAAAAATAATAAATGGATTTAAATTAAAAACAAATAAAATGAAAAATGTTTATTATTTTCAAGGGATTTTTCTATGATTTTTATTTATTTTTATCAAAAATAAATTATTCTATATATGGTATATTGTATTATATACAAGTATATTATACCTATGTATTTTGTACAATTATTTTTAACTTATTATTTTTGCATAAATACTCCCAATTTATATTTTATTTATTCACAATATAAGTTTTGAAGTCTAAACAATTTTTATTTTATTTTTATTATTTATTTTACATGTATAGAATAAATAGGGAATGAAACATATATATATATGTATTATGTACAAGTGAGAGAGAGGTTTATTCTATTTTTATTTTATTTTATTTTTCTTATTTTTATTTTATTTTTAGAAATATATACAAGGAAGTAAAAACATATTTTTATTTTTATTTTAGCTAAAATAAGTTATGCTCACACCTGATACACATATATACAAGGTAGAGTGGCCCTATCTCTCTAAAGATTTTATTTGGCGATTAGGCCAATGCTTACCCCTCTTTTGGGGTTCGGGTCACTCAGTATTTATTCTAAATACTTCCTTCTTTTTCTCTTTATTCTTTATTCATTTATTTTTGCATAAATACATGATAATTATGCACTACTAACACATGTATGCATATTGTTAAGTTATTGTATTTACACCTATTTACATGATCCATTGCCAAGATAATTAGCTAAAATAAAAGAATAAAGAGTGATGAACATGGATTCATCATACATCTAGACCCTCTCCCTGTCGTTTGATCTTCCATCCGCTCTAGATGGCACATCATCCGTCCGATCTAGCTTCGCTTCAGCCGTTGATATATTGGGACGATCTAATCTGATCCACATCTTCCGAACGGTCATTGCCGCTTGTGAAGTCACCGTGTGGCATAAGTGATCGCATCTCGACCGTCGGCCCACACCAGAGTGGGGTATTTTGCTTTATCAACCCAACTCGTTTTTTGATTTAATAATTAATATAGAAGCTTTCCTCTGCCGTTGTAATTTATTTTATAATTTTGCAAGAAGGATCTCAGACTTTTGGTATTTGCTATTAGGTCCTCCAAAACGTCACCTCACATGCCTGTGAGCGTGAGGTGCGAACATTTTGCAGAGGACCCCTTGTAGGTTTTGATATTTGTTGTTGGTCCAAGAACCTTTTATTTATGTTGTAAGTTTTTAGAGAAATTATAGTTTGGCGCTCAAGCTTTATTTTATTTACAAAAATACCTTGTCGGCATTATAGTTCTTTTTGTTATCTCTATTTATTTAAAATAGTTATTTTGCTCTAAAAAATCCCAAAAACGGATCAAGTGCATGTTGCATTGAAGTTTCACGCTATATTTTTGGATTCCGTTTTTAAGCATTTTTTTATTTATTAAAATTCAAAAAGAGACTTTTTGTCCCTGTCTACAGTATAAAATACATAAAAATATAACATACACATGTATATGTATCACAAGCATAGATATATACATGTGTAACTCTATGACATGTATAAGTGTATTTATGTGCATTCAGGTTTCGGGTAGGTTTAGGTTAAGGTACCGTAAGGGAATCTCAAACTCGATCTGTGCCCATGTAGGCAATGACTAGTGAGTTTCAAACCCAAACCCATCTTAAAATAAATGGGACGGATTTTATATCATTAAATGAAACAGGGTTGGTGTCGGGTACCCAAGAGATATATCCAAATTGAATCTCTAATTATTGTGTAACATGACAAGTGGGTAATTTAAAGTAGTAAAAATTATACACTGAGTGTTATTCTATATTACTATGTAGATGGAATTCTACAATAAGAAAATATGTGTTCCATTAAGTAGAATCTTGTGATATTTTTAAAAATCTGTGCTTACTGTTATAATTAACTATTTTATTATTTCGTGGGTTTAAGAAGGAAAGAATAAGCTTTATTGTGAAGAAGTGCCAATCTCATTAATCCCGATAAGTTGAGATTATGTTAATACTAGAAGGGTAAAGCATCGTGTGCTTACTGGAAATAGGGATTTTTATATCAATAATCCTAAGTAATTCTGCAATACACTCATAACTCTGCATAATTATGAATTAAATGAGAAATCTCGAGTAATATTTAACTCTTACATGACATAACCCTGTATTATATTCCATCTGGATATATGTTATATTTGACGGTTTCTGTTGAAAAAGACAAAAATGCTCCTAAATCTCATTCTTATTTGCAATAACATACTACGAAGTTCCTCCTAAAAGCCTCCCTTCCCCCCGCCAATCTCTCCCCCCTTGCGGCTCCCCTGCTCGAAGCCCACGCCCATCTGCTTGTCCCCTGCTCGAACCTCCACCCTGGCGCCGAGCTCCTCGCCCGCCTCGACGCCCATCTCCTCGCTCACCCACGCCCATCTGCTCCTTCCCTGCTCGAACCCCCACCCCGACGCTGAGTTCCTCTCATCGAAACCACCCCTGATTGTTTTAATCGCTACCGCTATTTTGCAACGTTCTTGTGTTGATTCCTGCAGAAGGTATACATGTACTTCAGACAGGGTCGGCCCTGAGGGTCGTTTAGGAGTGCAATGGCCCTGGGCCCATTAATTTTAAGGGCCCATTTTCTTTCATCTACATAAATAAAAGACATCTTAAATCTTAATCCAAGTTTCCAAGATTCTTAAATCCAAAGTCTCCAAATCTCCAACGTCCTTTTTTAGTTTTTTAAGGGCCCCGTCGTTTTATCTTCTTGAGGGTCGAGACATCCTCAACGGATGTATTTCATTCCTTAAATTCTTCCTCTCTTTCTCGATCGAAATAAGAGCCTGGAAATAGGCTCCCACCCCTCTCTTCTCATGAAATATCTATATTTAGTGGACCACTATCCACTAACCATCCTCTCCCCCCCCCTCTCTCTCCCTCTCTCTCTCTCTAGATGTCTCCAACAATCTCTCTCACGAACGAACAATTCTCGATTTCGAGTGCTGACGTGCCTGGAAACCTCCTAATCAGGTTTCGATTCAACGTCGAGTCCTCAATCGGACGACCAATCTGCTCTCCATTGCAATTGATGTCAGGCATTCAGACTCTAAATCGTCGACCCCCCTCTCACTCTAACGAATCATAGGTTGTCATCAAGCCTTCAACATTTTCCACTATCCGCGTCGGATTACCAGACACCAAATCAAATGTTGTATTTTTAGCTTATTCTTTATTTTCTGTAATTTGTGAGGAGATATTGAAATATTTAGGTTGGTATATTTTCTAGAATCTAGCATGCGTTATGATTAATCATCAATAGAATAAAATTATATAATTTATTTTGCACCTAGTATGATTGAAGCACTAGCTTCTGAACAAGAGATGGACTCCAGACCCATCTCATTAATCATCTTCTAGATAGCGTTTTTAGTCAAGCTAAACGATTTAGCGAGGCTTCACTCCCAGAATAATATACTGCTGATATGTTTTGAGATCCACATCATTTTTAATGGTGTACCCTTAATACAACTGAAACTTCGATAGGATCTCTTAAAACTTTGAATTTTTTGGACCATCAATATTCCAGGCGGATATATAGAGGTCTGGCTGTGATCTTCCCATATTCACTGTTCACGATAGATATATCCTCTAACGTAGATAATGCAAAAGTGAAGTCATTATAAACACAGAAAAAGAAAGCTCTTGATAATCAGTTTCTCTGAATTCTGTCAGGGTATCGAGGTTTGAAAGTTTGATTGATCTCAGAAAATGCATTTTATTCATTTCCACGGATCTCAAGCACTTACAAGAATAGTTCTGACATGATTAATGCAATGGCCCACATTATCAAACCTCAACTTTGTGTAAGAATGCATTTGGTATTTTTGGATCCACGTATCAGTGCATAAAGAGAGACAGTCTACGATCGACATTTCTTCTATATAGCAATCAGATTCATTACTGCGACTCCATATCTCAGGCAGGACCTTCAGTCCTGTTGATTCTAGACGCAACCTCTTTAAATGTTTAGGAAGATGAGGCATACTTTTCAACTCCTTACCGTTATGAATCATCAAGTCTTCTAATGAAGGAAACTACGAGGTGACGATGCTCACGATGAGTGGAGTCCTCCCACTCCACCAATCCAACCATGTCGCTCAAAATGCAAACTTTTCAAGATGGGAATACATGTGCTTCGGTTCCATAAAATCCATTGCCTATACTTTGGACACTTTTTAAAGCTTCTATACGCAAGTGATCGAGCATTGGAAGATGACCAAGAGGTGGTAAAACTTTTATATGATGGACTCCAGACATGCAAAATAAAGAAAGAAAACAAATGAATTAACTCAGGGACCAATATGCAAAATGAAACTTAACAATTAATTTTTTATATTTTTTCAATGACATATTAAATGACTAATTAACATGTAGATTGCACCTCAAAATATTTAAAAATTAAATTTAAGAAAAAAGTTAAAACAAACATCTTTAAATAGTATAATTGCACAAGTTAATAACAGAGCATTAATATGGATTTTATAAGAAATGCATTTTTTCTTACCGTGGATTTTAGAGTTTCAACACCTAAGAATAACTATTTGATTTTACTTTAACAGAATCAAGCAACCATCTTATTTGGAGTTGTTCGTTGCAGATTATCATCGAGGGCACTACTAAGTTTGCTGAGTCATGATCGTAAAGGTGCAATTGACGGTTCTATTTGATACTTTTGCGAGGTGGTGTTCTTTTTTTAATTTCTTTATAGTTTTGTTTAATTATTATACCATGTTTCCCAAAAAGTAATTATCTGGATGTGAAAAAGGGAAAAAGAGAAAGCATGACGAAGAGTTAAAGAAATCACAACTAGGTGCTCTCGATAAATTTATTTTTAGAGCAGGAAATTCTAGTGAAAATTTAAATGCTCATGAAAATCTTCCTGATATTATCAATATAAATGGAAATGAAAATTTAAATAAAGATGTGATTAATAATGAAAACTTACATAATTGTGTAAATGAAAAAGATGAAATAAATAATGCAAACGAGGCTATTAATGTGCAAGATGTGTCTAACAATGAAAACATTTGCATTGAACATCAAAGTGTTTCTTGTTTGGATATGTTTGATCCTAAAAATTGGGAGAAACTTGACAATCAATTAAGAGATATTATTTTAGAAAAAGGACCCATAAGAGAAGTAGATCTTGATTTTCCCTTAGATAGTTCTAATAGGCATTTTTCTTATTCATGCTACTCTAGAAAGTTGAGTAATGGTGAGCTTATTGTAGAAAATTGTTGGTTTATTCTAAAAGTGATGACAAAGTGTTTTGTTTTTGTTTCAAATTATTTAAATCGACTATCAATCGAAGTTTTTTGACAAACGAGGGTTTATGTGATTGGAGGCATATTAGCAAGAGACTTCAAAAGCATGAAGATAATCCAGAACATATGATTAATATGAATAAATGGAGTGAAGTCATATAATGATTGGATACAAATCAAACAATTGATAAAAATTTACAAGAAGAGATTAGGAAAGAGAAAAAAATGCTAGAGAGATTTTTTATTTAGGATATTCTATGGTATAAAATATCTTGTTAAACACAACTTGGCTTTTCGAAGATCGAATGATAAATTGTATGAAGATGGTAATGGTAATTTTTTGGGATTAATTGAAATGATAGCTGAATTTGATGTTGTAATATAAGATCATGTTAGGCGTATACAAAATCATGAAATTTATTATCATTATCTTGGATCAAGAATTCAACATGAGTTTATTTTACTTTTAGCCCAAAATATTAAAAATATTATCATTAAGATTGTTAAACAGGTTAAATATTTCTCAGTAATTCTTGATTCTACTCCTGATATCAACCATCAAGAACAAATGACTCTAATATTAAGATGTGTGAATTTGTCAAATCTTAAGATTGAGGAATACTTTTTAGAATTTTTAAATGTTGATGATACATTTGGACTAGAACTTTTTACTGTATTATTAGATATTTTAGAATTTTTTTATCTTAGTGTGTACGATATGAGGGGTCAAGGTTATGATAATGGTTCTAATATGAAGGGGAAACATCAAGGAGTTCAAAGTCGATTTCTTGAAATAAATCCTATAGCATTATACATGCCTTGTCTTTGTCATGGTTTGAATCTTACTATTAGTGATATGGCACATTCTTGTGTTAAAACCATCTCATTTTTTGGAATTATTCAATGCATATACATTATTTTCGAGTTCTACTAAAAGATAGAAAATTTTACTTGACAATATTTCTAGAGTAACCGTAAAGTCTTTGTGTAATACTCGTTGGGAGAATATGATTAAAAGTGTTAAAGCAATCAGATTTCAAACTCCCCAAATTAGAAATGCCTTATTAACGTTATATGAATCTTGTGACAATGCAAAATCAAAGAGTGAAGCTGAAACTTTAGCTAATGTACTTAATTTTGAGTTTCTTCATGATATGGTAATTTGGTATGGTATTTTATTTTCTGTGAATATGGTGAGCAAGATATTACAATCTGAATCCGTTAGTATTAACTTTAGCATAAAACAAGTAGGAGGCGTTATATCATTTTTTGCTAAGTACATAGAAGAAGGTTTTGCTGCTAGTTTAGAAATTGCTAAGAGTATTGCACTTGAAATGGATATATAGTGATGAATCCACGATTCATCGCCTTTAATTTTTTATTTTAGCCTCATTTTTGTAGTCAAACACATGTAAATATCTACTAATTCCATGAATTTACCATTTCGCCTTCATTTGTTAAATATGCATTTTTAATACTTTTTCTATTCAAAATAAAAAATAAAGAAGAAAAGAAAAATAAAAGAAAAATAAAAGATTTATTTATGCAATAAATACAAACTGACTCGAATCCCGAGAGAAGGTCAAGAGTTGATCTGATCGACCAGGAATAAAGTAGGGGGAGATAGGGTCTCTCATTCAAAAACAAAAATATTTTGTAAATACTTTCTTGTATATTTGCACAAAACTTACATTATTTTTCTTATGAATAAATTGACCTCAAATAAAATATTTTTGTAAACAAAAGTTGTAAATAAAAATATGTTGTAAATGGTAAAAATAATTGCAAAATAAAATAATGTACAGATTACAAATAATCACACTCAGAAAAAGACTCAAAATGATAATTGAAATACCAATCCCGGCTCCATACAAATTCAAATTGAATCAAACTCACTTCCATTATACTCTAAATTAAATTATCTTTCAAATGACAATGATTTCATAATTTTTGAAGTTACGGTTAAAAAGTCGATTTTCTGGGGTGTTTTATGCGGTTTCACAATTATTTATTGTACATATCTCTTCATATTTATTTTTATATACATAATGTACATAATTGTAAATATTATTTTAATTAAAAATAAAATAAAAAATATAAAAAAATAAAATTGAAAAAATATTTAAAAATATTTCCTTCTTATACATTTGTATATTGTATTATATGTACAGAATATTTGTATATAACTAATTTCCTTATCTAAAAATCACCAAATAAATTAAATATATAATATTAATTAATTAAATAATTAAATTACAGAATTTTTTATTTAATTATTTTAGTTATTTGATTTATTTGATTTAAAGAACCTATCATGTATATAAGATTTTATTACATACCTTTAATAGCCACCATTAAGGTGGCTAATTAATTTTTGTAAATTATTTAATTTATTTATTTTAATTAATTCTGAAATTCATTTTAATTAGTTTGATTAATTAATTATTTTATTAATTCACTACTAAATACCTTCTCCTTTTGTACATTCTTTCCTTTTTGAATTTTCTTCTCTTTTTATTGGCTCACTCCTTCCTTATTCATGTTTAATCAATCTTTGGTGGGGAGAAGCCTGATCTCTGAGAGATATCTTGTTGAAGAAGTGCCCAACCTCCGAGTCGTCTGGTGACAGCGCGTCGGCCCTCATCGAGGCCATCATGACGTATCCAATCCCGAGGTGAGATCCATTTTCTTTTCTCATCATTTTTCTTAGATAAATCGTAGATTAAAATTTTGTTTCATGATTAGTCTTTAGGTATCAAAATTCCAAAAATTTCCACCACATATTTTCCAATCCGAAATCGATTTTTCATCTCATTTCCGTATCCCTCCATTTCCATGTTCTACCTCACGCAATTATCCACATCTGGTCACACACTGTGACCAAAAACATGGATCTATCTTCCATTTCATAAGATCTGATTCATTCACGCGTCCTCTTTGGTTGATAAATAAATTAATAAATAAACATATAATTGTTTTTATCTCTAACCTTTGTTTGAAGGATCATTTTTTAAAATAAATAACTAAATAAATGTTGTCCTCTGTGTTTTCCGTTTTGTTAAAAAATATAAAAAAGAATTTCTTTACTTATTTTTCTACAGTTTTTGGTTTAAAAAAAAGAAAAAAGAGAGTCTACAACAGAACGCCGCCAACCGTGGGCACCACCTCCGCGTGGTGCGGTTTCTCCCTCAACGGAGCCCCCTGCCCGACCGCCAACGCTCCGTTGGCATCCACCTCCCAGCGACGCCTCCAGGCCGGTGCTCCTCCCCCGCCAGTCCAACCAGCAGCTTGCTCCGCCGCGCTCCCATCGCCAGGCGGCACGTCACCTCTGCGTGTCTGCAGCCTACCCTAGTGACTCTCCATGAGCCGTCACCAACCATCCGTGCTGCCCTATTTCGTCTCCGTCGTAGAGCTGCTTCTCTCCAACTACGTGCCTCCTGCGGGCGGCGACACTGCCACCCACCGACGCCCACCGAACGTCCACGTCGTAAAGGTTGACTTCAGCGGCGCCGCCTAGCCACCTCCGTGACAAGCCTCCGTTGAGGCGCCTTCCTTCCCTGCCCCGCACCTCCGTCGCACCGCCCTTGGTTCCATCCCCCCAATGGTGGCGGTGGACACCTTCTCATCTCTGTTTGGAAACGAAGTAAGCTACAGAAGAAACCCTAAGGGGTATATAAAAAAATTGGTCAAATTGCATATGTGTTCCTAAGATTATCTGAAATTGCAAAACAACCCCCGCCAGATTCAAGCACATGCTTGGCACATGTTTCTTGGATAAATTATGTTTTTCATCCTGCAAATTATTTCTTGTTATTTTATGGTACAACAACTTTGAACAATTGCATTTAAGTCCCTGTTCTTCCACGTATTGAACTTGCTTGCTCTTTTGACTGAAATAAATGTTTTTGTTGCTATAAAAATTCTCAAAAAAAAATGTATATACCCCTGCTTTACTATTTTTCATTGCATAAATTTTCATCACATTTTGTTGCTTTTTGATATTTAAAAAATAAAAAGCAGTATCTTTTTGTCTGTCAAAAATTAGAAAATTCGTAAAAATTCAAATATTTGCCTAAAAATTCTAAAAAATTTACTGTAGGTGTAGTTTAATATCTTTTAATTTCTACCCAATTTTAGTGCATTGATCAGTTATAAAACTCCAAAAAAGTACGAAATCTGTAAAATCATAAAAACGTAGAAAAATCTAAAAAAAATCCAAAAAATCTGATTCCAGTCTCTGTTTGTAGATATTTAATTGCACTTTAGAATAAAAATAATTTCCAAGACTATTGGACACTTATTTTGAAGTTGCAAAATACTCTTGTCTGTTTATTGTTGTCTATATTTTCCACTGTTTGATTTCTATAAAATAACAAAAACATTAGAAGATTTGAAAAAATTACCGAAATTATTTTAAAATATATAAAACACAAAAACATTTCTCTGTAATTTTTTTAGCATTTTTTCCATTCTGAAAAATACAAAAAGAGTGTGGTGTTGTGTATTTTATCACTTGTGCTTTATTTGAGAAAATAGAAAAAAAATAAAAAATAAAAAACCACTAAAAAATATATTGGAAATCTGACTACATAGTTATTTTTTAAGTCATGCTCCTTATATTCGACCCTGGTCGCTATACCAGGTAAATTGAATAGTGAAACCGCTTGCTTGTCATTGTTTGAATATCTTTTAAGTGGTTTAAAACAAATTGTTCTCGTTGACCGCATCAAGTGGTTGAGAACAACGACACACTGCATATTTTTCTCATCTTAACTACATCGGAATCAGTGTCATCATATAGCCAAGCCATCCTATAAAAGCGTCATATTATTAGAAAAAAAACAATTTGATGAGAATGACGAGGATGAAGAAATCCAATCCACTGATGAGTTAATTAGAGTAGAGTATTTTTTTGTTGTTGTAGATATGACGATAACATCTTTAAAAATTAGATTTGAGCAATTAAAAGAATTTGAAAATATTTTTAGATTTTTTTATTCAAATACGTTAAAGGCATTAGATGATAAAAAATTAAAAGAATATTGTGTTAATTTTCACTCTAAATTTTCTCATGGTGATTGAAGCGATGTTGATTTTAATGATTTTTACTCTGAGTTAAAAGTGTTGCAAATGAATTTGACAAATAAGTCGATGTCTGCTATTGAAATTCTTAACTTTATAAAGTCTGCAGATTGTTATTTGAATGTTTTCATTGCATACAGTTTTTTTTAACTTTACCTGTGACAGTGGCATCAAAAAAAGAAGTTTTTCAAAACAAAAATTGATAAAAACTACTTGAAGTCATCAATGTTGCAAGAAATATTGAATGATCTTGCAACATTATCTATTGAAAAAAATTAATAGAAAACACTGAAGCAGATGTTATTATTAACAATTTTGCCTCCCAAAAAGCTCGTGGAAATCGTTTTTTTAATTTCATGACTCATTGTTTGATGCTTGTCGATAAATATACATAGTTCTTTGAAAATGTTAAAGAGCCTTTTTATAAGAAATTTCATTTTTTTTATTTTTTGTAAGGGGCCCTTTTTTCCTCTTTTGCCTAGGGCCAATGAAATGTTCCGGGATGACACTGACTTCAGACGCCAGAATTGAAGCCTGCTATCGGAGATACTTTCATGGTTTGCTCCATTCTGTATACATATTTGATTTTAACCGTAGTTTTGTTACTCATTTTTTGGTATTTAGTTGAACATGAGGGATAGAAATTTTAGATTTTTAGCCGGTTATGAGATCGATGCTTTGTTCTTAGATCAGTCATTTACCCATTTCACCGCAAAATAATCAATCAGGTGTATTAGTTCTGTTGTTTAATATTGGAGTTCTTTCGTCTTAGGAGCTGGAAATGATATCTGTGCAGATGTGCTTCGACATTCGACCATTGCAAAGTTGATGTCTATGGATGGAGCATTTGTTGTAACATGTTCTTTCTTTTCACAGAAACAAAGTTGATGTCTATGGATGGAGCATGTGGCACCAAACTCTCTCCTCGAACCCCCCTCCCCCCGCTCCAAAAGCCCTCGGCTCCCTGCTGCCTGCGTCCAATGAGCCCCCCTCCCCCCAGCCCGTCACCAAGTGAGCCCCGCACTCCTCCTCCCCTCATGCTCGAAGCTGTCAAGCTCCCTCCTTGAAGCCCTCCCAACCCTCCTCCTACTCCCCCCATGCTCCTCCTCCCCTGCTCAAACCCCCCTACCCCACTCCCACACCCACCCACCTCGGGCAGCCCGAAGCCCGCCTCCTAATTAAGCGGTAAATTTTTTAGTATTTCCTAAATGTTAGATTGAGGCTGAGTTAGATTAACTCATTCATATAGTTGAGTTAACATATTAAACTAACGGAGGGTTGTAAAATGTGAGATGGTGTGACTATCCAGGGTTTCTCATGTAATTCATGATTATGCAGGGTTATAATTGTAATTGCAGAATTACTCAGGGATATGGGTGTAAAAATCCCTTGGAAATACCATCTATACAGAGCTATCAATGTACACATGACTTATTAGGACTGTAATAAATACTTTCATTTTTACAAATATTAATAATCATTTTAAGAGAAATAGATATTCTTTTACATTATCATAACGTATTCTTACTACAACTTATAATTTTATAAAAAACTTAAAATAATGCAGAATAATCACTTTTAAGAGTAGAAAAGATTATCTGTAATACAAATAAAGATATAATGATTTTGTATTATTTAAGTCATTTTTTTTGCTAAAATGATAATTTATTGTAAAAGCATGATATGCCATTATACAAAATAATAAATACTTTACTTAAAATGGTAAGCATTTTGTAAAATGAAGGTGAACACACTCATTAAAAAATTACTTACATCTAAATAAAATATGATATCATCTACAATATCTATATATAATGGATAGAAATCATATAGGTAAAAAATAAAATACTTTTAAAATATGCACTATAATATAGATGTAGTAAAATTGATTTGTTAGTGAAATAAAATCTATATATTTTATGAAAGTTATATCAAACATGATGAAAAACAATATAAAAATTTATTACATACAATAATAAATAATACTACAACTATTTTTGTATATTAAGAAACATAAATCAAAGTGTTATATATTTATAGTCAATATTAAATGATATATTAAAATCCATTTTAGAATGGATCTACAATTTGATCAAATACAATTTAAATCGATGAATGATTGCGTCCAAACACCTATATTTTTATTGAACATAAGTTTTGTATGAAATTGCATACAATAACATTTGTACATCTGACTATACTGAATACCATTTCCTATACATAACTAGGGCTACATCCCCACGAACTTTGCCCAATATATACGTAAGGCTAAATCGTTCGTTGCTAAATATATAATAAGAAATTTCGTTTGTTAAATATATAACGTCGATATTTATTCATTGCGAAATGATTTTTCGTACTCAAGATTAGTAACGAATATCATATATGTCATTCTATCATTAGCAACAGTCCACATAAAGATACTTATATGTTTCTATTTTTCAAACTTATAATTAATCGTCGTTAAATTTCTAAGTAAAAAATTAACGACGATTAGTTGATATTTTGAAAAATAGCAATGGAAAAACATCGTTATGTAGATCGTTGCTAATGATATAAGGATAAATATGATATTCGTTGCTAATTTTGAGTACAAAAATTCATTTCATAACGAATAGTATTGTCATTATATATTTAACAACGGCTAATTTAGTGACAGATTTTTAAAATGTCATTATAGCTCTTTTTCATTGTAGCGTTTGTATTAATTTATATATTTTTATAAAAATGATAATTTATTGTAAAAACATGATAGACATTGTACAAAATAGTAAATACTTTGTTTAAAATGATAAGCATTTTGCAAAATGATGGTGAATGTGCTACAACAACAACAAAGCCTTTTCCCACAATTAAGTAGGGTCGGGTACATGGATTCTTCGCCTCTATTCAGATCTATCTTGGGCCAATCCCGGGCTTATATCCACAAAACTAAGTTCCCTTCGTATGGTCTTTTTCCAACACTTCTGTGGCCATCCTCGCCCTCTCTTAGCTGGCTCAACATCCCAACACTCGCATCTCCTAACTGGTGCATCAGCTGATCTTCTTTGTAAATGTCCAAACCATCTTAAGCGGTTTTCTCGCATCTTATCCTCGATCGGAGCTACACCAACTTTCTTTCTGATTGCATCATTACGAATCCGATCTTTACGTGTGTGTCTACACATCCACCTTAGCATTTTCATTTCTGCTACATTCATTCTCCGTACATGTCTATGGTTCACAGGCCAACATTCAGATCCATAAAGCATAGCAGGTCTCACGACTGCTTTATAAAACTTTCCTTTAATCTTTAAAGGAATTTTCTTATCACAGAGAAAAGCAGAGGCTCCTCTCCACTTTAGCCAGCCTGCATTTATTCTATTAGTAACATCTCCATCAATTTATCCATCATGTTGCAAAATAGATCCCAGATATCTAAAGGAATCTCTCTTCTAAATGTTATCGTCGCCAATCTTCACCTCGATTCATTCATCGTTGCTTTCTATCAAAGGTGCACTCCATATATTCCATCTTAGCCCTACTTATATGAAATCCTTTAGTCTCCAACTCACGCCTCCAAACCTCAAGCTTCTCATTTACTCGATCTCTAGTCTCGTCAATTAACACAATATCATCAGCAAATAACATACACCTCATTAGAAAAATTACTTACCCATAAATAAAATATAAAAAATATGTCATCATATACAATATCTATATAGAATGGATAGAAATCATATAGGCAAAAAATACTATATAGAATGGATAGAAATATATAGGTATGTAAAAAAATAAAATACTTTTTAAATAGGCAAAAAAATATAAATGTAGTAAATCAGATTTATTAGTGAAACAAAATCTATTTATTTTATGAAAGTTATATCAACTATGATGAAAAATATAAAAATTTATTACATACAATTATAAGTTATACTACAGCTATATTTTTGTATATTAAGAAGATTACATCTCTATGATAATTCATATATCAATGTGATTTATAATAATCATAATCAATTTTAAATGACATATTAAAATCTATTTAGAACGAATCAAAAATTTGATTAAATACAATTCAGATCGATATCTGATAGAATCCAAAAAACCTATATTTTTATTGAACATAAGCTTTTATGAAATTGCATTAAATAACATTTATATACCTGGCTATATAAAATGACATTTCCTATACATAGTTTTTTTAATAATAGGCCCGGCAATTTCGGGGGTCCAGAACGTCCCCATTAGGATTCGAACTTGGGTCCTTTAAAGTGGAGGCACACAGCTCTACCACCGGACCACTCCTTGGGTATTTCCTATACATAGTTAGGGCTACATCTCCACAAACTATTTTCGATATATAGTTAGGGATATATCTGCCGTTGTTAATGTTAGCTATGTGAGTCCGAGGCGAACCATTCTTACAATAAATGTTATTGTAATATATATGTTTTATGAATAAAAGTTATTGATTGTTTCACTCCCTTTCTGATATTAAATGAATGAATGCACTATAAGGCCCCTTTGTACAATTAGGGTTATGTACCATGACCATCTTGATGATCATATAGCTGTTGATTCATTAAAAGAATCATAGAGGATGGTGTTTGGATGAATATCTAAGGAGTTAGATAGAGGACTCATCAAGCACCATCGAATGATTATTAAGAGATGATCTCCGGCCTGAGTAGGAGATGGCAATCCTTTCTCATAAAGGTTGATATCTGATCGACCTCTTGATGCAGGTCCTCTGCATGGGAATAGTGATTCGGAGGTGTCAGATTAGTTAGGTCAAAGGGTTGACTTAACGAGATCGAGATAACATAAGTCCTATGTTGAATGCTGTCACCGCATATGCATGCATCCTCTGACTAGAGACAGATGTGTTACTATATGTCTGAGTGTGTATATTTGGCAAACAAATAGGTTGATGACCTAACCAAGGTCTATGAACCGGCGAGCTGGTGTGCATGTAAGGGCATATGAGGAATACGATCTCTCAAAGGGATCATATAGGTTCACTTGTGAACCGGAAGACATGAGCTCACTCACGAGGTATTGGGACCGATCAAATTCCATGCATGGTCGTCGTGCTTTGGAAGCATGACAAGAATTTGAAGGTATGATATATGCTTTGGGAAAGCATATGATCGATACCGACTCCCAATAACCAAGATTGAGAAACTTGAAGATCAAACCCTGAAGATGACAGTGTAAAATTGATATACATCTTCAGGTTGATCATAGGTCTTCCAGTATGCAGGATGTACATGTATTGGGAATACCTGAGGGTGATGTGATCATAAACGATTGTATAACCATGACGCTTCCATTCCGAGGGAGTGATGAAAAAGGTTTGGATTTTAGTGACTCCTCTCAATAGAGAAGTAATCTGATCTTAGTCCAAGTGTTGGACATTGATCTGAATGAGATTCAGATGCAATGAGAAGATTAGATTTGCGGTCTTGATTTAATCAAGCATCTATGAGAGGTCCGTGAGATCTGGATTTGAGATGAGATCTCAACATCCAAGTCACTATACGTAGAACAATACAATCGCCCTGTCCTTATCTCCAAGTATCTGCGGAGAAAGCACACTGTTCTTGAAGGAGTTCAAGAATATTTCCTTTGATGTATTATTTATCCAAAAAACAAGATGTTGATAATTAAATAAGATTTAATTATCAAGAATAATATGAATGAGATTCATATTATGAGAATGATTTTTCAAGATAATTAAATGAGATTTAATTATCGATGAAATGCATATTGTGGATGATACTATCCATGTTATCCATAATATTAGTATACATATTATAAATATGATTTATAATATATTAGAGAGAGCACCTTTGTAAATAGCATTCATTAATTGTTAATGTGAATTAGATTCACATTAAGAATTTAATTGGAAATGTAATTTACAATATTGTTTAGGTTGTGAATACGATTCACATATTTTCAATGGCATGATTGAAATATTCACTAATTAATTTTGAATTAATTTAGTGGATATATTTGCAATAAATGTTGTTGCAAATAATTAAGAGATAATGAGATGAAATAAAAAAGAAGATAATCCACCAAATAAAAAGGTGGCGTCACCCATGAATTGGTCATGGTTGACGCCCCTCCTTTTTAGGAGTGGATTATCATCATTTTTATTATTATCTTGTGATAATTGATTTTATTGAATTAAATTATGTTGATGATAATGCAACATATATTTAATTTAATATAAATTAATAAGTTGTTGTTTTGAACAACAATGATCATTGCTATTGATTAAAAATACATATCAATCTTACCATTGATTTTGTGTATCCATGGATTTTGATCCATGGACTTCCAAACTAATATATAAGGAGAGCAACCCTAGCCCTTTGGATGAGATAACATATAGTACACGTCTACTCTCTCTCTCTCTCCACTCTCTCATTTTCACGTCATCCCTCTCTCTCTCTAAAGGTGGCCGTCCACCTAGAGACCTTGAGAGAACGGAAATCGTAGTCACGCCGCAGCGTTGTCGCTTCGATTGCTCGTGGATCTCTGTTTTCTTTAGAGCTTCTTGCACTAGAAGGAGACGTCGGATTTCGTTGGACGAAATCAGGAGATTCAAGGCTTGGATCTTCATCGAGGATTGTGGGAAACACACGTGTCATCATCGCGCCCGCAAGTACCATCTTCATGGATCGGACTTGAGTCAGGAGGATCTCTTGTTTTAGAGATCTAGTGATCGCAACCACGCTTCGAGAGGTATTTCTATTACTTTGTGGTTAGATGAAACGATCCAAGAAACGTTCTTGTGATCATGTGATTTCATCATATGATTTAAAAAATTTAAATTCCGATGCACCAAGCGACTAGTGTGACCAGTCGCCCCGATTGCATAAGATGCGATCGTCACGCTTCCATGATGCGCTTGAGGATTCCTCATATCCTTCAGTTAAATATAAAATGATAAATATATTTTGTTATAAAATGATTTTTTAAACTAGAAATTAGCATTGAGTGTTATAAACATCATTACTTCAGCAACGACGGTTCACATAAATGGTTGGTCATTGCGTTTGTCCTAACAAATTTGTATAAATAGCCGCTAGAAAATAGTATCAGTTAGTGAAAATTTGATGAAAATGACAATAGATAACCATTGTTAAATGGGTCATCTTTAACGATTTAGTAACATATATGACATTTGTCGTTACTTTCAAGTATATAAAAAATATTTCTCATAATATTTGTAATTATATATTAACGACGGGTAATATAGTGACGTGATTTATAAAAAGCATTCACTATGAATCCATTTTGTTGTAGTGAGAATTTATCAATATGGTTGAGAAAGGATCTAAAACATACACTTTTTCTAAGCAAGCTCACGTACATCAGATCAAACTTATTGTGGGTCGAGTATGCCAAACAAAGGCAATGGACAACAAATCCAATTAAATCGTATGCAACATTTAAATTCTCGATCGGAGATAGGATTTTTCAACGAAGGATCGTTATTGAAACTAACCTCTCTCAACAAAAAAAGGAAAAAAGAGAGAGGACAATCCAACCACCCTATAATTGTTATTTATGTATTGTTAGTTATTTATTATTCACAAGACCAGACACAAATTCTAGTTGGTTCATCATCATATCACAGTACTGTCGGCAGCATCTCATTTCCCAGCAAACGATGGAGACCCCAAACGAAATAGTAGATGCCAATATTCTAAATTTATCCTATATTATTTATCATGGGTAATATCTATTTCCCAAAAGTTAGACTCCGGTAAATTTAGGATATTAAAACATAATATTTCTTTCACGGAATTTTCCTTTGTTTCATAGTCAACGTTGATCGTTTACGTTCGTAGTACATTATTTAAGTCTTCATCCAAACTGTGGGGCATTATACCTACAGATCTGATAAAACTTGAGATCTAAAAACTTTAGGATGCATCAAACTAATTTCCAAGCAACCTTCCATTGTCAAACAAGAGGAAAAGTTGTCCGAAATACACTATTTTCTTCGTAGATGTTGAGTACCCTCATAAGATAAAGAAACGATACCAGGATATTTTGAAAATTCAATGATGGACTTGCGATGAAGACTAAAGTGGAGATTGTGAGACTTGAATCAATACTGACTACATAGATGAATGGATGAAATAATCGTGATATGAGCATTTTTTTCAAAGAAAAATGCCACACTTTTACGTAATTTTCTCCAGGATGAATAGATGAATGGATGAATAGATGAACGTATGTGACATCTATCCCATACCTTGGAACCTTTTACGTAATTTTCCCATTTATGAGCTGGTTGGCCAGTTGAGTATACAAATGGGAGTTGGTTTGAAGATCTGGTTCGTCATACCGTGGCACTGCTCATAAGCGTGTGCCGATTAATATTTTTTATTTTACTCCTAATGGTATAGCAATAATTTATTCTGTATATAATAATAATAATAATTGGTTATGTAAAAGAACAAACCTCGATTGTCCAACGCAAACGCTATTGAATGCTTCCCAACGGCTTCCCGTTTTCCTATTTTATCCCCATCCTGAAATCAAACCAAAGTAATAGTAACGATCTACCGCATCTCCTCCCTCAATTCCATCCATAAGTAACAAGCAGAGGCAGCATCAGCTGCAGCAAGTCGTACTCGTAATGCCGCCGTGGTGGTGCTACGTTCCTCCGCGGTGAGCTTACCCCACCCGGTGATGGGGAGCGGGAGGAAGGTGTTGGGGCCCTTGAGGACGTGGCTGCTGCGTCTCGGCACCGCCGCGCTCGTCTGGACGGCGCTGCTGCAGATGACGGCCGTCGTCGATCTCTGGCAGCCATGGACCCTCGGGGCATCCTGGCCGTCCGATTGCGCCAATGCCGCGGCGAAGACCCTTGTCCGGAGGCCCGGCGACGTCGGCGGCTCCGCTGCCCCGCCGCCTCGTAAGTACCTCCGTCGGGCTGGTCGTCTTCTGTTTTGTGTTTTGTTCGGGAAGGTGTGTTTTTTTGTGTTTTTGTTTTGTTTACAATTTTTATTTAAATTTTAAATGTGGTTGTCTGTGATTGGGTTTTGAATTTTGGTTTCTAAAGCTACAATTTTTAAAATATTTATAGTGATTTCTTTTTTTTTTGTATGTGGATTTTGGATTGTAGAGTTTTGTGGGGTTTTTTTCTGGAGGATCTTGATCAATGCCTAGAAATAAAATGTTGTTAACCCCCTGGGCCTAGACTTGAGTCCTCATCGCCGAACATTAACCCTGAAAACTCTCGCTTCTTGTCGGTTTCTGATGTTGAATGGGATTTTAGGAGACGCAATCTTGGTGGCTTTCTTTTTTTTGGGGGAAAGGATCACGAGTTCTTACTTGGAAAGCTGGACTTCTAATGATTTGGGGTTAGATGGATGCTCCAGGAAGTAGGTTTTAATAAAATATGGATTTTTATGGGGCTAGTGGAACCTTGGATCGAGAGTTCAGTAAAGGGGTTAGGTAGCGAGATCCAAAATGTAGAACTATATGAAGAATGTTCCAGAAAAATCAGTTTTTTCAAAGAAAGATAATATCGGAAATAATTACTTCTTGAAGTAGAAGTTGAAGCTGTTTTTGTTCACAAAACCACAATGCCAGATAAAACAACCGCTTAGGAAGATGTTCAATCCAACAAAGTTTATATCTTTTGGGAGATGGGCACATGGTATCAATTGCTTTTGTGAAAGATTTCTGTTTCGAATCTGGGATGGCATGCTTGTTTGGGAGGTGAATTATTATCTCCAACTGCTATTCTCAGCGGTTGCTTGTAATGAAAATAATGAAGTTTTTTTACATGTTAACGTGGACTGTCTTGAGGTGGCAGTTATTCACAGCATAGGTGAGACTATGAATTTCGTTTTATATGCATAAAACATAGATACACTGATTCCTTTGGCGTAAATGGTAATAAAAACATACTTTGCCCATGCCTAGTAGCTTGATCTCTATTTTCTTTTTAGTTGAGTGCCAGCTTGATTGTTTCAATCCCTCCAGAACAGCCCCTCCTACCATAACTTCCAACATGACTGTTTTTGGTGGAACCATTAACTCTGCCATTAAGTACGCTATAGGCTTATAATCAGATAAGTTCCATAAAATATTGCAAGCTGTGTTTAGAAACTCTACAGATCTTTTTTATATTGATGTGGCGGTCCTTTGATAATGCAAGTGCAACATATGCCCAAACCTCACCCAAACCACTCTGCTGTATGACTTGGGTAAAAGAAAGTGAGGCGTTCTTGGGTTGGGCTCAACTATAGACACTTTATATTTGAGGAGACATTAAGCCATTTTTCCAAGTGATAATTTTAGTACCATCTTCACCTGCCCAAGCAGAGGGAATTTTTTAATGTTGTGTTTGCTATTAGAAATGCCATCCAACTCTAATCACTGGTTTTACATTAGGCTTGTCGACAAGCTAAGACTGGATCTGCCAATTCATGCAGGTGCATATAGAAATAATGGTTATCTTCGCGTGTCTTGCAATGGAGGTTTGAATCAGATGCGAGCTGCTGTATGTGAGATTGATGCAGTCGATTTTGAAAATTTTGGATTTCATTATCCACTAAAATAATACACAATTTTCTTACCATATTTACCTAATTGTCTGAGAAGTATTTCTTCAATGCTTTGCAGATATGTGATATGGTGACTGTAGCTCGTTATCTGAATTTGACGCTAATGATACCTGAGCTTGACAAATCATCATTTTGGGCTGATACAAGGTACAAAATAAAAGCCAACTTCCTTTCCTTGTGGTACACTTTTGTATTGAAGCAAGTCATATTTGTAACATGTTTCCTTGTTGCAACAGTGATTTTGGAGACATATTTGATACAATGCACTTCATTAATTCATTAAGGGATGAAGTCAGGATCATTGAAGCACTTCCGAAAAATCTCCTTGAGTCTCATGTTATTCCTTTCTCCATGCCTCCAATCAGCTGGTCAAGTGAGAAATACTACTTAGAAAAGGCAGGCATCATGATTTGTTCTATATTTTCTATGGGACAATCAGCTCCAAATTATAATAAGCTCACCTGTTTGCAGATTCTACCTATCTTTCAGAAGCATAAGGTAGTTCATTTTAACAGAACAGATGCTCGTCTTGCAAACAATGGCCTTCCCCTCGAGCTTCAAAGGCTGCGTTGCCGGGTGAACTATGAGGCACTAAAATTCACACCACGGATTCAGGCCCTTGGAGAGAAGCTTGTAACAATGCTTAAAAAAGGGGGCTTTTTTGTTGTTCTCCATCTTCGATATGAGATGGACATGCTATCTTTTTCTGGATGTACCCATGGATGCTCTGATAAAGAGGCAGCAGAACTTACAAGAATGAGGTGAGCATTTGAATATGGAAAAGAATGACATGGTCCAATATTATTTATTTATTTATTTTATTGGCCACTACTAATTTTTTCTCCTGTCGACATCCAGATATGCATTTCCTTGGTGGAAGGAGAAGGAGATTGTGTCTGAAGTGAAAAGGTTAGATGGCTTGTGTCCTCTAACACCTGAGGAAATAACATTGGTATTGCAAGCTTTAGGCTTCTCGAGAGGCACACAAATTTATATTGCCTCAGGTGAAATTTATGGAGGTGATCGAAGGTTGGGTTTGCTTAGAGCAGCATACCCCAATATTGTACGTTAACGACCTCAAAAGTTCCATCTATCTTGGTACCTGAGCAGTTTTATCTTCTGATTCTAAGTGTGTTTACTGTATTTCAGGTGAGGAAAGAAATGCTTCTTTGTCCTGAAGAGCTTAGACCTCTAAAGAACCATTCCTCACAGATGGCTGCACTGGATTACCTAGTTTCTGTTGCAAGTGATGTTTTTATTCCAAGTTATGACGGAAACATGGCAAAGGTAGTTGAAGGACATCGCAGGTTAGTTAAATATCGTAAAACAAACTAAAGAAGGTTATAGCTTACATATTTTTTAGTATTGGTAAGACAGCCAAAAGGCTGGATGTGAATGTTTCGTCCATTCTCGAATATAGAAGCACAAGAAGGAACACCTAATCCATTCTCGAATACTACTTTAACCGTGCTTTTTTCACTTGAAGTCGGGTCGACTGCATGGATTGTTTACTTTCAAACAAATATAATTGGGGTAACCCTAACTTAGATCAAGCCACATCCTTCTTACTAGTATCCTTCTAACATTTCTTTGGTCTTCTCCGACCCCTCTTACAAGGTTCTTCTTCTAATATCTCACACAATGGGGCAGTAAATGACCTTATTTAGACATATTCAAAGTACCTTAGCCCAAGGTTGCAGAAGTCGGCAGTCGGTACTCGGTCGGCAGGGTCACTGACTAAGGATTAATCGGCAGTCGGGAGAGTAATCGGATTTAGTCGGACAATAGTCGGTTTGGAATTTTTTTATTATTTTAAATATATAAATCAATTTTTATAGCATATACTCTCATTTATATTCATAAATTTAGCAGTTTTAATATTTTTAAGAGCATAAAAAAATAGCAAGAGATTGAAAAAAGAAGAAAGTTAAGAACAAAATGTTTGGCACATAGTACAAGCAAATGTTCAAAAATAAAAGACAATTACAACATGCTCAAAAAATAATACAACTGAAAGTAAGACAAGTATCCCAAGCCATTGGGTTCAATCCTCAATGTCGTCATCCAAGTCCAGCTCTTCTTCTTCATCATCGCCTTCTTCTTCTTCATCGTCATCATCTTCTTCTTCTATATCCTCAAGATGTAGCTCCTCCTCATTCATCGGCGTAGCATTGGAGCTTGACGATGAAGCTCCCTTTCCACGCTCACCTCGTTGGCTCCTTCTTGGTTCCAAATTCTCTTCGGCGCCACTAGCATGTGCTACAGCACCCCATGTCAGTCCGGAACCTGGAAAAACCTCCTCATCATGAGCATCAACATCCTCGATCCATTCAGCCATGTGTGCACGATCACGAGATGACAGGGGATCTCTCTCTTTCTCAGCTCGGCGTTCCTGCAGGTTGGAATTGAAACGCACATATACAAGATCGTTCAGCTTTTTCGTCTCCAACCTGTTTCTCTTCTTGGTATGGATCTGAAGACCAAAAATTTAACTTTATATCAATTACTCATTTAAATTTTACTATTACTAATCGAATTGGGTGGATGGAGTGGAGTCTTTACCGAGTCAAATGTACTCCAGTTACGCTCACATCCCGATGATGAAGACGTCAAGCTCAAGATTTTGATAGCCAAAGCTTTCAAATGAGGTGTGTCATCTCCATGATTATGCCACCAATTAGCTATTAGAATAGAGAAATGGTCAACATAATAAAATAAGTGATCAACATTAATAGGAAACGAATGACTAAGATACCTGGATCAAAATTGCCATCATTTATCATCCTCTGTCTCACAGCTAAAGGCTTCCCAAAATCTCCACGACCAAGTCTATATGCCGGAAGCTCGTCCCTAGTAATTGCATCTTGTATATCCAAATCTGGATAAAATTTTTCCATGCATTCCTTAAACCCTCTCCTCACCACAACATCTGGATCACCATGAGACTCGGTGTAGAAGTAAAATGGGTTCAAGTAATATGCTGCTAGATGCAATGGAGTATCAAGCCTCCCTTTGGTCTTGGAGATAATAGCATCCACAAAAAATTTATAAGATGACTCCACACCATTGAATACTGCAATTATTTCTCGCTTGGCTTCTTCAAGCCCTCCGTAGACAAAGCCCATGGATGGGCGTCGATCTGCATCTACCACACGTAATAAATGAACCAGTGGAGTGAAAACTCTGATAGCATGTGTTGTATGGTTCCAGAATGTAGGGCTGAAAACAATGGAACTCGCAGCTTCTCCCTTCTTGGTCTTATACCACTTGCAGTTTCTCCACTCTTCTGAGGAAAACATCAATCTCAGCTTGTCTTTCTTTTCATTTAGGCTTTCAAGAGTGAGAAAAGTGGTTGCAAATCTTGTTTGTTCGGGCCTTGCAATGTCCCTCTTGTTGGTGAACTTGCGCATCAAGCTAAGAGTTTTGGTGTGAGAGTAGATGAACACCGTTAGCCTCTTCGCCTTTGTGATTGCACTTCTCACCTTTGTCTCTCTGCTTATCTCCTCCAAAGCAAGATCAATGGAGTGCGCAGCACACGGAGTCCACCAAATCTGTGGATATTTGGTGACCAACAATCTTCCTGCAACAGCATTGGCGGATGCATTATCCGCCACAATCTGAACCACTTTATCCACTCCCACTTCATTCAAGCACTCCTCCACCAACTTGCAGATGTATTCCGCAGTGTGAGCCTCATTTGAGGCATCTATGGACTTCAAGAATGAAGTCCCCAATGTGCAATTGACACAAAAATTGATAATGCTCCTTCCACGCTTGTCCGTCCATGCATCAGTCATCAAAGAGCATCCCGCCGATGTCCACGTATCACGATGACCTTGCAATCCATCGTGAATCTCCTTCACTGCCTTCTTTAGAAGCGGACCACTAAGCTCATACCTCGTGGGAGGCTTTAGTCCAGGCCCGTACTTCCCAATAGCCTCCACCATCTGCAGGAAGTTTTTTGTCGTCATTGCATTAAACGAAATTGCCGATGTATATGCCCATTTGGATATGAATGATGAGACCCTATCACGATGATCCTTGGAGAATGCATCCTTGATGGTCATTTGACGTGATGACCCTTCCACTGCAACAGGCTGCTCGAGGGATTCAGAGACTCGTGATTTCTTCGTCGAACCCACACCTCCATAGATATCAACTTCCTCCCTCATCTCATGAACATCAGCGGCTTTCTGAGATTTCTTCCTGGCAACATCATCAAGGTATGCAATCATCTTGTTCTTCGTTTCCTCATCAACCTTGGGACATGCAGCAACGTTCCCTTTTCGGTGTGCTAGATGTTGCTTGAACCTATACACACCACCCTTCACAATCTTCTTGCACAATCTGCAAGTGACCGTATTTGGATCCGTACGGCTCGCAAGGTAGCCGTATTGCCATGCAGGATCAGTTGATCCCGGTGGCACATAAAAAGACGAGTCGCTACCGGAAGCGACGTTCGTTGGTGTTGTAGCCATCTACATAATAAAAAAATGATGAATTATAATATAAAAAAATCAGTGGCATGATATACATTATACAATACAATAACCACTAAGCATACAACATAATCATAATTTGTTTGCATACAACCTAAATATTTGCATACAACACAAATATTTGCAAACAACATAATACTAGAACAAACCCTAAACATCAAACATACAACATAATTATATATTCATACAACCTAACAAAAATATAATTGGACATGTTTAGTTTAGCAATATAACAATATAACAACATGTAAACATCTAGCATACAACATATGAAAAAATATAACAATGAGCCATTCCACATACAACATAATGTAAACATCTAGCATAGCAATATAACAATATAACATTAGAAGCTATCAAGAATGGCATGCTATGATCATATAATAAAATACAAATAATGAAAAAATGAAAACAAAAAAAAAACCCTAACCTGAGGTCCTGTGCGGCGAGAGACGCGGGGCGAGAGGGAGCTTCTCAGGCGGCGCGGCGAGAGAGGAGTGGAGAGATGCCTACCGGAGAGGTGCTGGAGGAGCGGCGGCGGCCAGGAGCTCGTGAGCGGGGAGCACGAGCACCGGCGGCGGGGAGCAGGGGTCCTAGGCAGGAGTTCTTGAACCCTAACCCTATCCCACCCGCCGCCCTTTCTCTCTCTCCTTCTATCTCGAGATTGGTGCCGCCCTTCCTGTGCGCCATCGCCACCACCATCGGGTCCCTGTGCGCCATCGCCCTCCTGTGCGCGAGCCCTGTGTGCCTTCGTGCCACCGCCTTCGCGAGAGCCATCGCCATCGCCCTGTGCGCAAGCCCTTCTGTGTGCACGAGAGCCATCGCCATCCTGTAGCGCATCCATCGCGCGTCTGGCACCCATCGTCTGCGCTCATCGCACGTATGCGCCCATCGCGCGTCGCCATCCTGTAGCGCGCCATCACACGTCGCCACCCATCACGCGCCTGGTGATTCCATCGCGCGTCGCCGCCCATCCCATCCTGTAGCGCGCCATATCGCCATCCTGTAGCGCGCCAAATCGCCATCGCGCGTCGCCGCCCATCACGCGCCTGGCGATTCCAGCCTGGCGATTTCATCTCACCAGCCTGGCGATTTCATCTTGCGCGACGCGATTCCTGTGCAAGTCCTAGCCGTGCTGTGCTGTGCAAGTCCTCAACCTATATGCCCTAGCCGTGCTGTGTAAGTCCCGTGTATAGCAAGTCATGTGCGTGTGCACTATATTCCCTAACCGTGCTTCCTTGAACGCACATGTTTTGTGCGTGTCATCGCCTTGAGTCTATGTACAAGTAGACAGTGTCTTCTGATTGTGTAACCCCAGTTACAGGTTATTGTTGTTGTCATGTCAGACAACAAGGTAGATCTTCCGTCCCTGGGTGCTTTCAAAGGTCCAGCACCAGTTGTGAAGATGGACGGTACAAACTATGAACTGTGGGCCATGCAGTTCATGAGTCTTATGCAATGCAATGGCAAGAAGCATATCCTCACACAAGAGGAACCTGTTGACAAGACTGGGGTTAACGCCTCATGGGAGGCTGACGACGCTTATGCGCGTGTACGGCTATCCGGCACTGTGTCCATGGAAATAGCCAATGACATTCTGAGTCAACCCACTGCGAAGGCTATGTGGGATATTCTGGCAGCCACATATTCTCCGGCAAAGAACGAGTCCAAGATCTTACAACTCTAGCATGATATCTTCACCTCGAAGCAAAACGGGCGTCCTCTCCATACCCTCTACACCTCTCTAAGGGGTATGTTTGAGAAGCTACACGGGTACATTCCATTGACAGCTACACCGGAGCAGCTCAAAGCATACAGGGACTCGGTGATGACTGGAGTGTTTCTAGCAGCCCTTGATCTGGAGTATGATGCCGCCCGAGCACAGATTCTTACAGATGCCACCATCCCACCTATGGAGGAGGCATATCGCAGGCTGAGTAGACTCTCCATATCTCATGGTGGAGGTTCGACACCTTCAGCCATGGCATCTTCTCGTGGCAGAGGAGGCTATTCACATTTTCGAGGTAGAGGCGGTCGCGGTCGAGGAGGAGGAGGTAGCAGACCTCCTAGACAGCCGTGCACCTATTGTTGCCGGCCTGGGCACACTGAGGAAACATGCTACTCCAAGCATGGGTTTCCTACTACTACGGCACGTATGGCGGAGCAGGCTCAGCAGGAAGGAGGTCCTTCCCTTGTCCCAGATCAGAGGTTTGAGGAGTTAGTAGCGAGACTTCGAGAGATCATGCCTGGCCAGGGATCAGCTAGTACTTCAGGATCATCAGAGATAGCCGGCTCAGCATCCTATTCAGGTACAATGTATGCACTTACTAGTAGTTACAGTGCAGATCTATCAGAATGGATCATTTACTCAGGAGCTTCTCACCATTTATGTGGTAACAAGAAGCAGTTGGATGGTTTTATTACAACTCAGACAGGCCGCTCCGTGGTGATAGCTGATGGGACACATTCTCCCATTACTGGTCAGGGGGAGGTGCAATTGACCCCTGGGATACGGCTTCAGAATGTTCTTTATGCTCCTAATTTTTCCATGAATCTATTGTCCATTAGTCAAATCACTAAAGACTTACATTGTCGTGCCATATTTGACCCATCTGCTCTTGTGTTTCAGGACATCCTAACGGGCAGAGTGATTGGAACTGGCCGTGAGCAAGGGGGTCTCTATAGACTGGTACAGTCTCCTTACGCTGGTGCCTCTTTTGTTCGTGCTGGATCTGTCTCACCTTACACATGGCATCTCCGCTTTGGTCATCTTCCGTTGCAAAAGATGGTCCATATCCTTCCCCAGATTTCTCCCAGGTCTACTTTTCAATGCGAGGCATGCCAGCTTGGGAAACATCACCGATCGTCATTCCAGAGTCGTCCAGGTCCGAGTCATCGTAGTCTGTTTGACTTCACTTTGATATTTGGGGTCCCAGTCGTGTCCCTTATCTTCAAGGGCACAGGTTTTATCTTGTTGCAGTCGATGATTTCTCTAGACTATCTTGAGTCTTTCTTCTTAAAAATAAATCTGATGCTGGTCATATTATTCAAACCTTTATTATTGAAATAAAAAATATTTTCTCTGCTAAAGTGAAGTACATACGGTCTGACAATGCTCTAGAATTGTGTAGTACCCAACTTTCCAAATTTCTTATGTCTCATGGGATTGTGCATCAGACGTCGTGTGCCTATACCTCCCAACAGAATGGGGTGGCTGAATGGAAGCATCGTCATTTGTTGGATATGACCAGAACCCTTTTGATTCAGAGCTGTGCCCCTCACTCCTATTGGGGGGATGCGGTTCTAACTGCCTGCTATCTTCTTAACCATATGCCTTCGATAGTGTTAGGGGAGAAGATTCCGTTCTTGACTGCGTTTCCCGAGAAGGATCTTTTTTCCCTAACACCACGCGTTTTTGGGTCTGTTGCATTTGTTCATTGTTTTTCTCCTGGTCTTGACAAGCTCTCTCCTAGAGCTGTCAAATGTGTGTTTGTGGGTTATTCCAAAACCCAGAAGGGATATCGGTGTTTTGATCCAGTTAAACGAAGGTACTACGTCAGTGCAGATGTCACCTTCTTTGAGTCCATTATGTATTTCTCTCCTACAGGTGACAGACTCACTCACTCAGAGGAAGGAGACGACATCTATGTGGCGCCTCCACCTCCATCTGTTCCATGCTCTCATCTACCACCACAGCCTACTTCACCACCACCACAGCCTACACCACCACCACCACCACCAGCTACTGTTCATTATCCTCAGGTCTATCAGCGACGGCCCTCTGCTCATGTGCCTCCTCCATCATCCAGCACGCCCGAGGTATGTACTGATCATTTGAGTTCTACTGATGGCACAAGTGATTTGAATGTGCAGATGGATGTACATGGTAATGATGTACAGGCTATTGATGATACTGTTATTCCTTCTGTCGATGACCTACATATCCCTATTGCTCATAGACGGCAGAAGCGTGCTCGGACGGTGAATCCCAAATATGGGATGGATTTTTGCTCTCAGGTGTCATTGGAGCGTTTGTCCCCGGACTTTCGCAACTTTGTTGTTGGGTTATCGGAAGTACACATTCCACGGTCTTATCAGGAGGCCCTACAGAGCAGCCCGTGGCGTTTAGCTATGGAAGAGGAAATGGCGGCATTGCAGTCATGTGGTACGTGGAGTGTTGTGCATCCTCCACCAGGTGCGTCCATTGTTGGAAGCAAATGGGTTTTTACTGTTAAGCATCGGGCAGATGGTACGGTTGATAGATACGAAGCCCAATTGGTTGCTCGTGGGTTCACCCAAACATATGGGGTGGACTATCAGGAGACGTTTTCTCCCGTAGCCCGTCATACTACCTTACGGATTCTCATTGCAGTTGCTGTTGTCCGAGACTGGCCCCTATTTCAGCTTGATGTCACGAACGCCTTCTTGTATGGTGACTTGCAGGAAGAGGTCTATATGCAGCAGCCGCCAGGGTTTGCGGCTGAGGGGGAGTCTAGTATGGTGTGTCGTTCCATAAGGCCATATATGGCCTGAAGCAGAGTCCACGGGCTTGGTTTCAGAAGCTCTCGGAGTTGATTGAACAGAAGGGCTTCGTCAGATCTACAGCAGATCATACTCTCTTTGTAAAGAGAGATCAGCAAGGTACTGTGATCATCTTAGTATATGTTGATGATATTGTTATTACCGGCAGTGATGAGCAGGGCATTCAAGCAGCCAAGAAGTTTCTTGGCGAGCAGTTTGTTATGAAGGATTTGGGTACACTTCGCTATTTTTTGGGGCTGGAGTTTGCACGGAACAAGCAAGGTATGGTAATGACACAAAAGAAGTATGTTACGGATCTCTTATCTGAGACAGGTATGGCAGGGTGTAGACCAGCTGCTACACCTATGGATTCTAATGTCCAACTTTATGATGATGACTCTGAGGAGGTAGACAAGAGACGATATAGAGAGCTAGTGGGAAAGCTCTTGTATGTCACTATTACCCGACCGGATATAGCCTTTGCGGTTAATAGGGTAAGTCAATTCATGGAGCAACCCAGGCAGGCTCACATGAATGTTGTTTTTATGATCTTAAGATATTTGAAGTCGTCTCCAGGTACTGGTCTTCTGTATAGAAGAGATACCTCTATATCCATCACAGGTTATGCTGATGCAGACTATGCTGGGTGTCCTAATGATAGAAAGTCAACTTCAGGCTTTATTGTATTTGTTGGCACCTCACCAGTAGCTTGGAAGAGTAAGAAGCAAACTGTGGTGGCTCGATCAAGTGCAGAGTCAGAATATAGGGCAATGGCCCAAGGGAGTGCTGAGATGATGTGGGTTAAATCCGTTTTGACTGATTTAACCATTGATGTTCCTCTTCCCATGCATCTGAAATGTGATAATCAAGCAGCCCTGTTCATAGCAAATAATCCAGTCTTCCATGAGAGGACGAAGCACATTGAAGTGGATTGCCATTTTACACGGGACTTAATTAAAAAAGGACTTATTTCAACTTCTTATGTATCATCAGGAGAACAGGTTGCAGACATGTTCACCAAGGCCCTTGCTAGGGGTCCATTTCATCTTTGTTGTTCCAAGCTGAGCATGTTGGATATATATGCTCCAGCTTGAGGGGGAGTGTTAGAGTAACATTATTTTGTAGTGTTTGTTTGTCCTCTTTATGTAAATTACCCATAGAGCTTTTCTCCTATATAAGAGAGCTCTAGGGTTAATAGTAAAGCATCTCATTTCGTTCCCTTCAACACTTATCGGGGATATAATCCTTCTTTGCATGGCTACAAATCGACTAAAAATTAACGAGTCTTTGAAAGTTTATAAAACTTACTATTTGGTACAAATATTGAGAATAAAAATTTATGATCTTGTTATCATTCTCTCTGGTCCTCTCTTCTTCTTGGAGTCTCATCTCCGTTGGGACGAAAAAAGGATATGGACCCATATTCATAAACAGTGAAAGAATCAACCCTTTTGAAATTTATAGGGTTCTTAGATGGTAGAATTGTGATCTTGGTTTATGGAGCTGGAGACCTACCATCGAATCAGGATGAAATGGACACACGAAAACAACACCAAGTTCTGATTCTGACATACATGAGTGAGGTATAAGTAACACCCTATCAGTAGTCTAACTTTTTCCATCAGGTTGTTGCAACCTCCTCCATTTACATTATGAATGTCCTTGTTGAAACTTGGTCTAACCATTTTTCTAGTAATAGTGGTAATTGTATACTCTCGGATATCCTTTTTTCGTTTTCCGTCTCAATTCTTTTTAAAATCCCCAAATAATCCTACATTAAAAATTTACAAATTGTAAGAGCCGTTCATAAAAAGTAGGAACAACTGCTTGATAATCAAGGCTTAAGTATTCTTGTGAAGCTTGTTGGATTCAGTTGGACCCAAACTCAATAAGTAGTGAGGTATAAGTAACACCCTATCAGTAGTCTAACTTTTTCCATCAGGTTGTTGCAACCTCCTCCATTTACATTATGAATGTCCTTGTTGAAACTTGGTCTAACCATTTTTCTAGTAATAGTGGTAATTGTATACTCTCGGATATCCTTTTTTCGTTTTCCGTCTCAATTCTTTTTAAAATCCCCAAATAATCCTACATTAAAAATTTACAAATTGTAAGAGCCGTTCATAAAAAGTAGGAACAACTGCTTGATAATCAAGGCTTAAGTATTCTTGTGAAGGTTGTTGGATTCAGTTGGACCCAAACTCAATAAGTAGTGAGGCATGTTTTACGCAACGATTTCTCAGGTCTAGTCTTACATGGAAAACTCACAAATTATAGATCGGATTATAAAATGTATACTACTTGCTAATTGGGCTTAGGGATTTTGGGTGGTTGTCATTAGGTTCAATTGGACCCAAACTCAACAAGCTGTTCGGGTTGATTTTCTTTGATAACAGTTCAGGTCTATACCTAGAACACTATAAATGATATTAGAACCAAGATCCTTTTATTAGGGAAAAGGAATACTTGAGAAATGGAGCCAACCCTATCAAAAAATAGGAGGAAAGAACTGCTCTAGAGTTTACAACTGCCGCTTTAATGGGAAGATGATTAAGCATATTGCAACAAGGACAAGGATGTTCTGAATATAAGTGGAACAAGTTCCAAACATTCCAAATTAGTTTCATGTTGAAAACTCAGAAATTGTGAGAGCAGGTAATAAGAGTTGGGGAGTATATTTGACAATTTTAGTTTAGATGTTTTTTTGGGTCTAATTGGATCCCTGACGAGGAAAAAACCCTCCTCTCTTGGATGAATGCATGCCGAGGGCTACACGTTCATCTCTATGCACATGGGTTGTAAGGCTCAAATATAGATGAAAATAAGGTTTAAACATATATTCGAAGAAAGGTAAATGGCATGTTGTCAATGAAGGGTCGGGAAGCACTCCCTTAAAAATGTTCTTTAATTCTAGAGGGAATAGATTCCTAAGTTTGAAATTAAGGCATCTTACATTCTTTATCTTTATAGACAACCTCTTTAGGGGCTCTACACCTCTACGAAAATGAGTTGTACCCAAATCACGAATGGGGCTACTCACAAAGGTTCTTAAACCCGCAAAGAAATTATCTATCAATGCTTTTCCTAAAAGCAAACCTTTCATGGGGCCATGAACCTCTACAAATGAAAGCTAGAATCAAGCTCCAGATATGGACTGCCTTGTAGAGTCCCTTAAACTTCTATTAGGGATACTTCACAATGTTGAGTCCCTTAAACTTCTATTAGGGAGAGTTCACAATGTTTCTCTTAAGAAATAACCTTGTAGATGTCTTAATTCTTGATTGAGGAAAAACTCACACAAGTCTTTGTCGTTATATTGAGGCAATCCAACACTATTCCTCCCAAGGGACAATCTTTCAAGCATCTTTGGACCTCTGTTGAGAATCTTGAGATGATCTGACCTAGATTCTTGGAGATTTTTTAGAGAACCTTCAAGCATGCTTAAAGAAGGTATAGGCATCAGTCTTGAGTTATCCTACCCTCCAAGGAAGTTCGCTCTTTCAAGTCATCTACTTGCTACTTCCGCGATGATAGTTACATATACGTTCTTGATTAACCCACAATTAGATGGCACATCGTAAGAGGTGTTTTAGTTTAAAATGGAAATGACATATACCATGAAGTAACCACATCGATATTAGCTCCATTTTGTGATGCCTTCACGGCTTCCTTCTGGCTACTTATCTTTATTGTTTTAAAAAATGTGAGGCGGATCAAGGCGGTTTTCCCTTCGTAAGGCGAGGCGTAAGCTTCGATTTATATAGGAAAATAAACAAAAATACAATTAAGCATAATTTTATATATTTATAAAATCATAAATTTAGATATTCCCCAACACATTCACCATATATGCTATGAACATGAGAATACATAATATTATTTACATGATTTACTTTGAATTCTAATATATATTGTCATCCATATACAATGCAAAGCTTATTACGATTTTCATTAATGTTGGGGGGATGGGGTTCTTATCGATAAACATTACTTCCCTTTATGTGCATGGGTGAAGCAAAATTGTGTGACTAACATATATTATTAACATACATAATATACAATATGTTTACGTTATTTTATGTGTTATATGTCTAACATATATATTGATATGCTTTGAATCCGAACCATCCAATTTGCTAAACTCAGTTGAAGAACCATTGTATACACCCCCTGTCGCACCATACCCTACCGACATAGGGGTCTCGCTGCTCAGTCTGCGAGCCCGAGGAAGGGGGTAGGGTGGAGCAAGTGCACTCCCCCCTTGCAGGGGTTGCAGGGGACAACACCCCTATCCCGAAATGAATTTTTTATATGACTAACACACATTTTTTAAATACGATATATATATATGAGTATATAACAAATTAAATTATTAATAATTAATATCATACTTAAGATATCATAAAAAATAGTATAAAAATATAAAAAAATTGGGCACCAAATCAGTGCAGTTTGAGGCGATGCCTCGGGATCGCCTCAATGCCTCAGTGCCTCAAGGATCGCCTCGACGCCTCAAGGCGCATGCCACACCCGGGCTACTTAAGGCAGGTGCCTCAAGGCGGTTTTCTTGGAAAATTGCCTCGAGGCGTATGCCTCAACACCTCGAGGTGTATGCCTCAATGCCTCGAGGCATGCTTTTTTAAAACCATGCTGATATGGACTTCCTCCGGTTGTTGGTTACCTGAAAACATCCGATTGGAGATCGGTTCTTGATAAACTTGAGAGCAAATTGATTGGCTGGAAGGAAAAGACTCTATTTAAAGGTGGGAAATTGATCATGTTAAAACATGTCTTATCAACTATTCTCATTTTCTTTTGTTTGACCAGATTGCTTCGTTCGGTTGTGTAATCAAAGATCAAAACCTTGATGCCGAACTTTTTTTGGGCAGGTAGGAGACATGAGAAGGGGAGGATTCACCTCATCAATTGAGAAACTGTTACAAAGTCTAAGAAGGACAGAGGTATGGGGTGTTGAGAATTGAATGCATGAACAATGCCCTAATTGCAAAGTGGGTCATGCGACTTTGGGATAGATCTGATGTCTGGGTTTGCCGCCTAATGAGAAATATATATCGTATTAATGTTGAACTCCAGGGGAATAGTGCATGTATCATGTTCTCCTTATGGAAAAGCATCTGCAAGATTTTGCTTGACATGGGTGGATTGTTTCGGATGGTTCTTGGCAATGGGGAGATATTTTGCTTCTGGTTAGATGACTGGATGGGTTTGGGCACGTTGAGGGTGCGCTATCTACACATGTTTGTTTCTGCTTGGGACTTTAACATCCGGGTGTACCTTGTGTAGACACACGGATCTTCGACCCCAAATTTGTTGATTTTTCTGAACAGAGAGGCTTACTGATTTTCAAGAATCCTTGTAGCTGATCTACTTATAGTGGGAGAAGGCTTTACCTTTACCATTTATAGGCTTAATGATTTTATGGAGTTGCTTAATGACTTGGTGGATTGTCTCATGGGAGGGATCGTTTCCTTTGAGATAGTGGAGCTTTCTCGGTAAAGAAGGCATATGGTTTTTGCATGTAACCATGTTGGAGAATGAACTAGATACAATTCCACATCATTTATTGGTGGGACTCTGGAAAGTCAATGGGGCTATATAAAGAGCCCCACATCAAAATAGAAAAATCTCATCCTTTGATGTGTTCTCCCGTGGTTTCACCCCACTCATCACAGAGTAGGGTTCCACGTATAATCTCCAGTATTCTTCATGTTTATTGTGCTTGTACTTAGTACTATCACTTCCACATTATCATTCTCCACATGGTACCAGAGCCGTTCAATTTTGGGTTCATTTTGGAGATTCGATTTTATTTTTGATTCATCTTTATATTACCTGGAGTTTGTATTTTATTCATTGATGAGTTCGAGAAAGCTAGGTTCTCAAAACCCTAACTATGGGGTTTCTTCTCGAAACTATAGATCCAATTTTCACATTCCAGACCACAAACGTACACATCTCATATATGGAGAAGCATTGATTTCACCAGGCGTAGAGGCACTTAGCTATCCTACTAGTCTCGAGGTGTCCGTAGATCTCCCGACATCTCCTTTCTCGTAGAGATCTCCAAGTGGTCGATTCTGCCACGCAACCTTTACGCGAAATCATTTCCAGGTTGTGGGGATTGCTCCACCGTGCAAGAACTCCACCGGCGACGTCGCAACTCTTGCTATCTACATAACACGCCTCTTTACACCGATCCCTACTCTAGTTTCGCCTTCAAGAGGCGCATCTCCAGCAATGATCACCCCTTGCGTAAAATCTGCACGATTTACAGTCCAGTCAACAAAGGTGGCAGCGACGATTCACAGTTGCACAACATCTCCAATATTCTCCATAGATGGGGCCCGCCAGGGAGTGTCGACTGGAGGGACGACGTGGTCGGAGTTGGAGACGATATGGCCTTAGCGCGAGGGGCTGATGCGAGGATGCAGAGCACGTACTGTGTTGGACTTATAAACCCTTGGCGACCCATTACTGCAAAACAGTTATTGTTTTATCATATCCGTCTAAAAGGAATGATTGTGAATGCACTTAATATTAGGACCCCTTTGTACAATTAGGGGTATGTACCGTGATCGTATTGAATAACATATAGTTGGGAGGACAAAACTGACTTAACATGTGATATCCATTAAAGATCTCTAGTATGAGAAAGAAATGGCAATCTTTCTCTAAAGATTAATTTCCAATTGACTTCTTGATGCAAGTCCTCTGTATATGGATAGTGATTCGAAAGTGTCAGAATAGTGAAGTCAAAGAGTTGACTTGGAGAGGTCGAGATAAACCAAGACCTGAATTGTATCTGTCATGATCATGTACACATCCTTCGATCCGAGACAGATATACATCTATATGTCTGAGTTTATGTATTTCACAGACCAATAGGTTGGTGACCTAACCAAGGTCTATATATATCTGCGAGTTGGTGTGCATATAGAGACATATGAGAAGTATGATCTCTCAAAGGAGTCATATATGTTCATAGTTGATGAACCGGAAGACAGTACTCACTCATAAGATAAATTAGAATCAAATGAACTCCATGCATGATCATCTTGTTTACGAAAGAAGACACAGATTCAAGATATTAACATATGCTTATGGAAAGTATATGGTTAATATTGTCACCCAATTATTGAATGAGAAATCTATTAATGTGTTCTGAAGAAGACAATCAAACTAGAGTTTAAACTTCAGATATATCAAAATTTTCTAGTATGAAGGAGAAATGAGTATTGGGAATATTCAGGGTTAAATCTATCATAACAAATCATCTATCATGACACTTTCATTCTGAGGGAATAATGAAGCTAGATGGATTTTAGTGGCTCCATTTCTTAGCTTAATGATTTGAGAGTTAATTGTATTATGTTTCATCTCATTTGAATCCAATGACCAATTCTAATTCCTATTTCAGTATCCAAACATTGAAAAGTGAAATGATAATGGTAATGGAAATATATATACTCATTGAGCTCATTTGTAAACTCCAAATTGTTTTTACTTTGATTAGAAATGATCAAGAAAGTTGGATTCAGCTCACTGTTGCATTCTCCAGCTCATGGAGAGTGTTATACGTCTCGTTGAGCTCATTTAGAGTGTGAATTATTTCAGCTCGAGCTCAACATTTGTAAGCACCGGATTTTCGCTAAAAATGGTATAAATCATGAAATTGGATATATGTATATATATATATATCCAAATTTCAAGTCACTATATGTGGATAGTATGATTTCTTCGATGTTACCTCCAAGTATCTGCATTTGCATCTCATGAAGCCTAATTGGATTAGGACTCATATTATTTGATGTCAATATTGGGACAGTAATTGTTATTGTCATTCATAAGGGTATTTTCGTGAATATGATTCACAAATTTGATTCATTAATTAGTATGAATGATGATTCATATGAATTAATTAATATTTATGTGAATACAATTCATATAGTTATTACAAGACACATTTGTGAACATGATTCATATTGAATTAATAAAATGTAGACTGGATTTACATTTTTATTTGGATTTATAAATATGATTCATAACTTGATGATTATTCTCATAAAATTATCAATTTTGATAATTGGATTATCAAATTAATCAATAAAGCAACAGTTCCAATCTATATATGGAATGGGACGTGTATTGTCAGGATACATGGCACCCTCTATGAGAGTCCTAATTGGATTAGACTTTCAATTTGTTACTTAATTAATTAATTAATTGGTGATTAAAAGGAGAGTTTAATTCCTAATCCTTGTTGGATAAGGACTAAATCATAGCCCTTGATCCATGATTCAAGGGACACCATGGAGGATGTCTACTATAAGGAGACGACTCCTCATAGACGTCCCCCACGACAGTAAAAGAGAAGGCAATGCCTCTCTTTCATTAGATGCATGTTCCGTGTAATAATTCCAAGTTACCGTGATAATTGTCAGAGAAGTTTAGAGAGCAGAAGAATCTCAGCCAGAATGGATTTCTGTACTACCGTGAAGGTGCACATCCATAACTATACCCCCTCCCTTCTTTATGGATTTGCTCTTCTTTATGGATGTTGCTGCTATCCAAGTGAGGGGTGCCCTTCTTTATGGATGTGCCATTTAGGAATGGCACATGCATAAAAAATACTACCATAGATTTTCATAACTATATCCCTCTAATATATCATTCAAATTTCGTCAGAAACAGAAACCCCTATGCCCTCCATCCAGAACAGGTAAAATACAACAAATCTTTGACCGTTAAAAAATAATTGTCTGGATGGAGGCCTTAAGAGTCTCTGTTTGTGACGAAATTTGAACGACATATTAGAGGGATATAGTTATGAAAATCCACGGTGGCATTTTTCAAAAAATATAAAAAATTTTACCAAAAAAGGATGTGAAGTAGGTAAGGTTACCTACTTCACAAAGTAAGCTCCCTTCCCTCTCTCTCTCTCTATATATATATATACAGGGCTTATCCAGTGAGTCCTGTGCCCATTTGGATTATGGTGAGCACTGAATGAGCGCTCGCCACGTGTATGTGTTGGTTTTATTTGGTAGGAGACGGTTTTGGCAATAACAATGTGCTTTGCGTTATTAACATAATAAGAATTCGAGTTAAATCATTTCCTTAAAAATAGGTGGTCGATTTTCGTAAGAGAAAAAAGTACACATTTAAATTATTACCGGCATACAATTTATTTATGGAATGATCATTCCACGTATAAATTAGAAAAGGTAAATTACTGAATATAATTATTGATTACGTCAATTACTAATATCCATACAATAATTATCGATTACAGATATGCATATTACTGAACGCATTATGATTGTTACTGAACAATTACTGAATATTCATGTCCATATTACTGACTCAATGTGATTAGTTACTGAAATTATAGTTACACATCAATTATTTTTTGGTAATTACATTTGTTAATTAACTCTCTTATTAGTTACATAATGATATGTTCTTAATATTATTGTTAGATATGTTATTCTCGCCTCTTTAGTTAATAAGTATGCACCGATCATCAACGCTTCTTATTTTTTTTCTTTCGTGAAACATAAGAAATGTTCGGACATCTGGCATACATGAAATAACAAATTGTCAGTAGCATTTGTGAAAATGCATCTGTAACAATGTAAGACATATATATATATATACATGAAATGTGATAGTTGTATTTATAACAGTAACTCAATGCGAAGCATAGGTAATTTAATGAGCTACTTAAGTAACTTATTGAATTGAGTAGAAAGATAAACTTCGGAATTCATATCAGTAAGAATTCACTATTTCGAAAGTAAGTAGATTTATTTTACGAAAAAAATCAGTAACTTTTAATTCTATATCAGTAATTAATTGCAAAAGACAAGTAAATATTTAAATTACTTAGGTAACTTGTAGTTTTTTTTATCAGTAATAATGACTGTAAGAGTATTAACTTATTATATCTTCAAAGTAACGCACAGAAGTAACACATAAAATATCTTATAAGTAAATTAAGTAAATACATCTGTAACTCAGTATATCTTCAAAGTAAATCATTAAAAGTAACAATTATATTAGCAATAGTAAAATAAAATATCTTATAAGTAAATTAAGTAAATACATTTGTAACTTAGTATATTTTCAAGTAACGCATGAAAAATAACAACTGTGTTTACTGTAACTTTAGATTATATGGAATCAAAATACATTCGATAAAAAAAATCAAAATATGACTATATATCATATATGAAAACGATAAAAACTGATATTATGAACACCGATTTCTCATTTTTCAATCATACTTCTCGAAAAAAATATCGCTTACGATAAAAAATATTAAGTCTCATAAAATAGATATTACTAAACTCATCATCTCACTCATTTTGATCCCAAAACAAACACTGCTAATAGAACAAAAATATCATTAAAACAATAAAATTATGATAAAAATAAACTATCAAATCATGAAAATGAATTACATACCTCTCTTCTTGAGTTCGAACGAAACAAGTGCCTTGCATTGGAATGAAATTGTAGTTTTAGGAATCATATACGTGTACCTTGCACTTTCCAGAAACGTAAATCTATTTTTAAAAAAGATTTAGTTTCCAATTTTGTTTTATTTCCATACGAAAATTAGTTCCTATTTGGGATCGAATCTTGTAGATGGACGGCTATAATTGGGTACTCACCACAACTCAAATGGGCACATGGCTCTCTGGATAAATTCCCTACACACACAGATGTGTGTGTGTATATATGTGTGTGTGTGGGAAAAATTTGTATGCCTCCTAGGGGGAGCTAACTTAGCTCCCCCGCCTTATTTTTCACGTATTTTTTATTTTTAAAATAAAAATCGTGTAAATTCATTATTAAATTCATATATTATGTCATTAAAATTTCATGCAAAACAGAGACTCCTATGACCGCCATCTAGATAGGGTCAATTTAAAAATTTCTGTCACCGTTGAAAAATGATTATCTGGATGGAGGCCATAGGAGTCTCTATTTCACACGAAATTTGAATGACATAATATAGGGATATAGTGATGAGCATTCACGAGAGAAATTTTCAAAAAAAAATAAAAAATAGCGAAAATGATGCAGGAGGAGCTAAGTTAGCTCCCCCTAGGGGGTAGCCCCATTTATCCCTATATATAGGGTAAAATAGGGTTGCCCTCAAGGGTAGCTAACTTAGCTCCCCACCCTATTTTCCTCATATTTTTTATTTTTTTGAAAAATAAAATCGTGTAAATTCATCACTATATCCCTATGTTATGTCATTCTAGTTTCGTGAGAAACAGAGACTCCGACAACCTCCATCCAAACATGATCCATTTAAAAAATCATGCACCCGTTAAAAAAATGACTATCTGGATGGAGGTCGTAGGAGTCTCTGTTTCTCACGAAACTTAAATAACATAATATAGTGATATAGTGATGAATTTTCACGATTTTATTTTTCGAAAAAAATAAGGGAAAATGTGGCGAGGGGAGCTAAGTTATCTACCCCCAGGGGGCAGCTCCGTTCCCCCCCCATATATATATATAGGAGATATATCCAATAAGGTGCACCTTTCCTGAGTGCAAGGAAAGCCCACCATCTTAACCATCCACAATCAATCCAACAGTTATCATTAATAAATCGTTATTTATATATTTTTAATGTTGAAAAATCTATTATGATCATATTAACATATTATATATTTCGAATGCAACAAATATCTCCACAGTTATCTCCTCTCTCTCCCTCTCTCTCGATGGTGGCACAAAGTTCCTCTCTGTCTATCTCTCTTTCTCGATGGCAGCAAGAGGAGAGGAGGTTGCTACTCGTCGGTGATAGCATGCAAGAGGTGGATGCAACGTGCTGCTCTACGGTAACCAGTGATGGTATTCTCCAAGGTTGTTTTCTTGTAGGCAATAGAGGCGGCGTCGCGTGGTGGTGGTGGCTATGCGTGGAGGAGGTGGATCGTGTATGAGAAGGTTGAAGGAAAGTGTGGATGAAGGTGTTTGGACGGAGGAGGACATGCATGGAGGAGGTGGGTCATGGAGGAGAAGGGCGGAAGAGGTGCATGTAAAGTAAGGATGCTGGAGAAGGAGGGCATGCCCAGTTTTTACAATCAGATCATTTTTTTGCAATCTCATATATATTTTTTACAATCTCAGATCATTTTTTACAAATTTCATGTTGTTTTTTTACATTTATTGTTTCTTTTATATAGTTCTAACCATCTACGTTTTGTTATAGAACACAATATAAATTTTACAATCAATCATGAAATGTTACAAATGTAGCGTGAGTATTACCAACCTCACTTTTTTTCATTTTTTCTTTCTGATTAATAATTGATAAATTACTACCTATTTATTTTTTTTGCAGATCCCCAAACCTATATTACAAAACAAGCACAAAGTTGTACATATGCATTATGTAAATTACAATTACAATAAATAAACATATTACTAACTATGAATTTATTTTACAAAAAACGATTTCAATTTTACAATGTCAATGCGTATTTTACAAAGAGGCCAGTCATTCTGCATAGCGTGAAAACACCACCACGTTGACGAAACACCACTAAAAAATAGCAACAAAAATTGCCAAATCAGACAGGTTAAAAATAGTAAAAATGAAAAGATTAAATAGAATTTAAATTTAAAACAGAATTCATATTCAAAATAAAATTACATTGATTAAAATTCCCTTTTGGATAAAGAACCGTTAGATTGAGATCAAAGGGACGAGATGGTGGGCTTTCCATGTATCCAGGAAAGATGCACCTCATTGGAAGGACCATATATATAAGCATTTGTAATTTTACATGCATATCTGTTTTCATATATATATATATATGGAAAAAATGGTACTACCAACACCCCTATTTTTTGCAATTTTTTTAAATTTTTTCAAAAATATCATCATGTATATTCATTTATATATCCCTCCTATACGTTATTCGAATTTCGTTAGAATTATAGACTCCTATACCCTCCGTCTAGAACATGCACTATAAAAAAACGCATTTGGCATGAACATATTTGTGTGCCCTGGACGAGCACATGTGCTCGAGCGGTCCTGGGTGAGCACAGGAGGACCACATGTGGTTGATGAATCCCCATTCATCACTCTTTATTCTTTTATTTTAGCTAAATATCTTGGCAAAGCATCATGTATATAGTTGTAAATACGATAAATTAGCCATAAGCATGCGTTTTTTAATATTTAATAATTAGCATGTATTTGTGCAAAAATAAAAGAATAAAGAATAACAGAAAAAGAAGGAAATATTTAGAACAAATATTGAGTGACCTGAACCCAAGAGAGGGTCCAGCATGGGCCCGATCGCCAAATAGAATAAGCAGAGAGAGATAGGGCCACTCTACCTTGTACATATTTACCACCTATATGTATATAACTTATTTTTACAAGAATAAAAATAAAAAGGTGTTTTTATCCCCATATATATATATTTCTAAAATCAAAACATAAATTAGAAAAATAAAATAAAAACAAAATAAAAATCTCTCACTTTGTATATAGTACATGTAAAGATGTATCACTACCTATTTATTTTATACTTGTAAATAATCAATACAAATAAAATAAAAAATATTTTATACTCCAAATATTATGTAATAAATATATAAAATATAAAATTGGAGTATTTATCTAAAAATAAGAAAACAAAAATAATTGTACAAAATACATGGGTATTTTATACCTGTATATAATATAATATACTGCATATACCATAAATTATTTTTCAAAAAAATAAATAAAAATCATATAAAAATCATTTGAAAAAATAACAAACATATTTCATTTTATACACTTTTTGATTTAAAATCATTTACTATTTTTTATTCAATTTGTAAGTATTTTTGTAAATTCTATTTTCTAATTGGTCCACGTCTGAAATGTTGACTCGGGCCAACCCCATCTTCCAGGACTTGATCCGACCCGACGTCTCGACCGGACCTTTCTCTCGAATTTTTCTAGGCCAGATCGCGTACCCGATCGCCCTGAATTTTCGCCCGTGCCTTCCCCATGGATCCATGATCCTCGCGGATCCCTAGGGAAGCACGAATCTTCCTCGGTTCACGCATCTCGACCCGACCTTTCCAGCTGCATGGGATTTGCTATATAATCTTCATTCGATTCCCCAGTAGCTCAGCTCGCGCCGCACCCCTTCTTGATACCCTAGACTCCTTCCTTGTAGTGACAGCCATCGGAGGACGCCTTCGGTGGTCGGATTGGTTTCGTGTAGCCACAACTCAACCTTCGTAGCCGGAGAACTGCCGCGAGAAGCCTCCTTCGCCAACCGCAGAGTGGTTGAGGCCACAACCCCGCCATTCACTCCGCCTGGAGCTAAGGATCGAGTTCAGACCCTCAGGTACCCCTTTGATCTTCCCTAGCTCCGTCAGTTATCAATCCTTCCATTTATCGCTGTCGTAGCTCCGCCAGCTCCGACTAGCCGGTCGGAGCTTCGTCACCCTCACTCATCCGCTCCGATGGACCCACACGTTCACCCTCCATCTCATTACGCACCCTGATCACCCTAAGACCCGATCTTCGCATCGAGATTAGGCTCGAGGTTTCCATCTCTCGCGATCGTCGGAGACCAACCCCATTTACCGTCACTTCTCTGATTTTCAGGCCAAATAACCCCGACCAGAGCCTTGCTCCGAGTCTGAGCTTTGCCCTGCAGGTCTTATTGCGCGTGGAGACACCTCGGTTCACCCTTTGATCATCCTCGTCGGAGCTCGCCTAGGTCCCAGCCATTGTCCCGAAGATCTGACCATCAGCGACCTCATCTGACTTGTTCACCTGACGTGGAGGAGCCCCACGACTCGTTTGCCGCCGTCCGATCGTTCATCGGAGTCGCCGATCTCCCTTGGTGCTCCGGTGAACTTTGCCTAGGAGCTGTTCTTCTAGAGCCTCTCTCCGCCGTTGAATCGACGCCTTCGCCCATATGCCATCCTCGCCGTCCAGTCACAGCAGCTGTCAGGCCGTTAGATGTCAGATCTAACGGCCCCCTGATGAACCTCCATTTCATCATCTTTATTCTATCATTTGGCCTCAAAAAACCCTAGTAAATACATGTAAATACCCTTAATTCCTGCACTTTAGCATTCATGCATGTGTGTATAAATAGTGTATAAAATACGGTTTTTAAAGCCAAAATTATATAATAAAGAAAAGAAAAGAATAAAATATTGTAAATATTTTATGATTCGAAACCCCGAGACCTAGGCATCTAGATGAATAGGTCGACAAGGAATAAAGTAGGGGGAGATAAGGGCATCAATAAAAATCCCTTTTATTTAATTCATTCTTTACTCATTTCGGGACCTATTTTTAGTTCTACTTTTTATACATCAAATGAAGAAACATTGTACATGAAAGTTGTAGATAATTAAATATAAAAAAATACAAAATTGATTTCACCCAAAAATAATATACAGATAAAAGTTATGATCTGAATAAGATTCCAAAATCCCAACTTCCCAGACCTGTATCTCTCAAATAAAAACTCAAAATCTATCAAACTTACTTTATTTGTATATAATTTTTAATAAGCTGTTTAATGAAGGTGGTTTAATATTTTTTGGAGTTATGGTGTGAAAGTTGAGTTTTGGACCTCTGTTGTATAACTATACCGATTAAAATATTCATTTTATTTATTATTCATTATTTTTATTATTTCATATTTTTATTATTTCATATTTTTATTATTTCATAAATATTATATATGTACATATTAAAACTGGAATAAAATGATAAATAAAATATTAAAAATAAAATTCTTGTATAAAATACATAGATGAATTACCAATGTACTGTGTTAGAACCACGTTTTTGGCCGTTTTTGTCGATTTTTGGAGGATGCATCGTGCATCATTTCGCGATGAAAGCTTCACGACTTTTTCTCCTTGAAGTACCCTCATACACTCCTAGAGGTTGCTTGGAGGATTGGATCAACGATTCTCTTGATCTCCATCGTTCTTTGGAGCCACCCACCTCACATGTACAAAACACCCCATCTTCTTCCCATTCATTTTTTGAACCCTCTTGGACCTATTTTGGCCACCCTTCTTGGAGTTCAAGATAGAGTGAAGTGACAGTGAGCTCTCCAGCTCCTCGGAGGCGCGACTAGGCGAGTCGAAGAGCGGCTCCACCCCCACCTCCGGCCACTGGCCGTCGAGGTTCCACCTTCCTAGTTTCTAGGCCAGTAGAGATTATTTTTTTCTCGTTTCCTTGCCCGTTATTCACTTGAAGATCATAGATTTATTCTGGCATTTTGTTTCCTTGCTTTTTAGTCACTTAATCACCCAGTTCACCCCTCGTCGGAGCAAGCTCCGGCGAGCTTCCATTCCACTTATCCTCACGGTGCACCCCGCTTCATCCTCCTCGATGCGGCTCACATCTCACCGCCGCCACCCTTTGCTATTCTACGTATCCTCATACACAACCCCCTCCATCTTCAGCCACATACGATGGTCGGAGCACATCCTTCTTCCCTCACTAAATCGAAGGAAAACCCATTCATATCCCAGTTTTTATGTACCTAACATCTTCGCCGAGTTTTGTACTCAGGCCCTTCTTCTAATTGCAGGTACATCGGAGCACCTTCACGCCGTCGTGCACCGTCGGCCCTCGGATCGGCCTACGGTGGAATTTTTGATGTGTGATTGAGATTAGATCTCAGCCACTGATCTGGTGGTTGGTGGCTTGCAGATCGAACGATGTTTGTAGATTCTGGAACCGAGGGTCGATCAGATGGAAGAGAGGAATCTTGTAAGAACAGGGAAGAACTTCGTCTTCTCCTAGCTTCAATCTGGTGAAGCTTCATCCTTTGGCCCTCCTCCTTTCTGTTGAGATGCTCGCGAGCTTCCTTGGAGTGTTCTGCAACTGCTGAGGTGCAGAATCGACCGAGACCCAATGGACATGTCCTGGTAGCTCGATGAAGACCACCACACCTAGGAGTCTTGTTCTGGTCCAAATCCAACTCAGATGGGCTCCAGAGGGTTTTGACCTGCAAGGAAAAAGTTTGAGGTCGAGGGCAAACTGCCTCGACCTCATTTGGTGTCAAATTCAGGCGAGGTGGAGCGGGGCAGAGCTCTTCGACGAAGGGCGGCGGAGGAGAACCGATCTCCCGATCTAAGGAGGATCATGTTGGATGAAGTGGTGCGAAGCGTAGAGAAGTGACGTGGAAAGATGATGAAGATGAAATGGGCAGCGAAACGAGACCCTACAACGAGAAACACTAACCGGAGCAGAGCTCTAGCAAACTACAAGAACTAAGATCTAAGCAACTGCAATTAATACAAATGCAAAATAAGAATGGGAAATTAAATCTAAGACTAGAAGCTACCTAATTAATAACTGAACTATGGCTCTACTTGCCGGAGCACAGAGCCAATGATGAATCTCTATTTCATCACCTTTATTCTTTCATTTTGACCTTTAAACCCTAGCCGAATGCATGCATATATCATTATTTTCCATAAAATAACATGTATTATTTATTGTATAAGTATTGTATAAAATACATTGTTTAAAGCCAAAATTGAAGAATAAATGAAAGAAAAGAAAAAGAGATAAAATGCCAAAGATATTGTATGATCCTAAACCCTGAGACCCGGGCATCATGATTACTAGATCAATAAGGAATAAAGTAGGGGGAGATAAGGGTTAAAAATACTGTAAAACCCTAATTTTTATTCTTCAACAATATATTTTTGGATATATTTTATTCTTTATTATTCACACCTTAAATCAATAAACTTCGTAAATGAAAGTTGTAAATAAAAATACATAGAAAAATACAAAATTTACTTTATACAAAAATAATACAAGTTGCACATTTTACACTCAGAATAAAATTTCAAGACCTAAACTTCCCATACCCATATCTTCTCCATATTAACTAAAAATGCACCAAAATTATCTTTAATTGTATAGCTAACTTTTTATTAGCTATTTAATGAAAGTGGTTTCATTTAATTTCGAGGTAAGATGTAAAAGTTAGGTTTTGGACCCCCATTGTACAATATACTTGAATAAAATATTCATTTTATTTATTCTTTATATTCTTTGTAATTTATATTTTTATAATTTTGAAAATGTTATTTATAGTATATGTACATATTTAGAATATAATAAACAATTAAAAATAAACTAAAATAAATAAGTGATAAAATATATAGATGAATTACATACACTTATACTTATACAATAAATACATCTATTTAATTAAGTTTACAAATGAACTCAGAAAAATACAATAAAAATATATTTGTTTACATCTAAATAAGTTTGAGTTTTTCAATTAGCAGGAAAAAAAGGGAAAGGAAAAATCGGAAAAAGATGATAGGGCTTGTTTTGAAAAAGGGATGTATGTGTGACGGCTATTAAAAAATGGATTAGCTGAGGAAAAAATTGATTTGAAAAGATGAAACGAAAGGAAAAACAAAAAAATGTGATCGCCTTATGTGATGTTTTATTTTCCTCATTTTCTTGTCTTCTCCCAACTTTGTCGATGTCATTATTTTTGACAAGTATGGGAGAAAGGGAGAGTATTGTGTAGAGTCATATTGTCAGATTCTCTAAATTCAGATATCAGATTCCTGGTCAGATTTCCAGACTCTACAGTTGTTCAGATATTCAAACTTGATGTTCAGATTTCGAGTCTACATTTTGATTCGAACATGTATGCGATTAGTTTTGTGGTCCCCATCTATGTTTCCAGTCTCAAAGTTTTCATATGTTCCATGGGGACTTCAGAGCAGAGATCCCATTTTCTTTATTACGTGGGATAGGGTTTTCATGTGGTTTTATAGAGACTCCAGAGTAGAGATCCCATTCTCTGAGCTAGTATGAGAGAGACTTAGTTCTTCGACGAGGAGGCTTTTCAGACTCCATTCTCCAGCGACTGTAGACTCCGATGAGGATGTCTCCACAACCTTTTCAGTTCGCCCCTTCAGCTTCAAAGAGATGGAGCAGTTGTCCACATGATGTAGCAGGCTAGAGTTCTCCAGGTGGAGACTCATTTTCAGTTGCAGTGACTCTGACATGCGCAGTACAAAGCACATGCTCTCCGATGAGGAGATTAAGTTTGGCTCAGACCCCAACCCTTTTGTTCCTCCTCACCTGCACGACTTGAGAAGCAATGTCCTCGACAACATTTGATAGTTGTGTTTGCGTTGAGTTGATATTGTCCGTAGTGTCTTGTAGTTGTGAGTTTGAGATTTCTTTCTGCTTGTCCATGTTGAGTATTGCATGCACCAGCTTGAGGGAGAGTGTTGGAGTATGTTAGTATATGTGTCATTTACCACATCTGGTTGCTTAGTCCCACATCGACCGTGTGTAGGATGTGGAGACTCAGTGAGGGCTATATAAGTAGCCCTCACCCTCTTGTAACAGTTGAGAAAGTCAATATATACATATGGCCCTTTGAGGCCTTCTCCCGTGATTTCATCCCGCTCTTAAGGGAGTAGGGTTCTATGTAAAATCTCGGTGTTCTTTTCCTTTTCTTATTCTTTTATCTCTGATTTGCTTCCGCTTCTAATTTTCTAACACCTAATAAGTAGGGTTGTTGTGGAGCGCTATTACGTAGTAGAGCTGTTGGGTAACGAGTGGCACCACTGTGATTCCGTGTAGCATGGACATGGATGCTATTACGATCCTCCATCTTTGCTTAGGTACCCAATGGTAGAAAAGATCATGCAACCTCCCTATTCGTGCCACCTCTAGGAGTAGATGTCTTTGTGAGCATGCATTGGAGAAGAGAGGGGTCCATGCGTGTAGAGGAGCTAGTCATTTGCGCATGGATACAAGGCTGCCTAGTGATGGTTACTGCTCCTCTCGCACAAACTTGATGCACCAAGACCTACTGCTTGATGGCATTGGTGGTAGTTTGGAGATCCTTGACCTGGAGATGCGATCAGAAGAATGAAGGTTGTGGCGATGTTGGAGATATCGATTTCCGATTTTCTCGCACTCGATCATGAACAAAAAACAGATTTCGCCATCATTTTCTTTCTTTCACGAGCAAATCCTTGACCCAAAAAGACATGAATAACTATCAAACCTGAAAAAATGAATCTCCCTAAAAATCAACTTGCTCTGATACCATGTGGAAAAATAAAGAACGTAAAAGCAAATTGATAATCATAATAAGAATGAACAAAAATAAAGGAATATGAAACATGGAACACATGATTTTATGTGGAACCTTACTTCGTGAGGAGTGGGATGAAACAACTGGAGTACCACCTCAAAGGATTGATATTCTAGTCATTTTTCTCTCTCAACTGATACAATAGATGTTTGGTTCCATCTTGTTCTCTCAACTGAAACAATGGGTGTGGGGTTTCATCTTTCTCTCTCAACCGATACCTCCTCCCTCGATGGCGCACCAGGATGGTGCAACCCTCAAGGCCGCCTCCACCAAGAAACACCGGCAGTGATAATGGATTCCCCATATAGGAACCCTAGCCATGGTATGCATACAGAACATGAGCCAATGCCCCTTTCTAATTTAAAAAAGAAGGATGGGGTGAGATTTGCACCCATTAGGCTGATTTAAAAAAGGGAAAAATGTCATTACAGGGAGGCTTGTGCGTAAATGAAAGAGAAAAAAGAAGGGAGGTGTATTGCGTCAAGTGAGTGGCTACTAAATTCAAAACAAAAAAGGGGATGTTCTATTGGGCCCATTGGGATCTTATTCCGAAAAAGAGGGAGAGGTGTATGGGTCCAATGGACTATTTTATTGTTTCAAAAGTAGGAGCTTTGAAAAAAGGAGATGAATTGAAAAAATAAAAAATCCAAAAAAGGGAGGAACCAAAAAAATAGAGCCAAAAAGGACAAGATGGCTACAAAAAAGAAGAGAAAAGAAAGAATGACCCATGCAAAAAAGGAAAAGAAGCAAAAACGAGAATGAAAAGAGTTGGAGTTTTTTGTTCCCCCCCTTCATGTATTCTCCCAACTTGATTGAACACCCTCCAAATTTCAACAAGTATGGGAGAAAGGGGGAGTGAGAGAGTGCAATACATGAGACACTCATCCATTTCCCAGAGTATCTACTCAGAGACCAACTCAATGAAGGCAATGAAGATTCCAATGACCGTTAACTCCAGTACAAGATCCTTCTGAAGTTCCCAAGAGAGAGCCTACTTCGAGGTTCCAAGAGCTCCGTATTCAGATATCATTGTATGGATATTCCTACAGCATGAAGAAAAAGGCATTCGATGACAGATCCCTCCATAGGTGTGTAGCCGACTTCTACAAGTTTTTTGAATTAAAGAAGAGACTCATTACAAGGGCCAGACCTCTAGTTCATCCTCACAAGCATGGCATGTGAAGAACCATCCTCAACATCAACTGATAGAGCATGCATTGAGTCGTTATGGTCCGCAGTGTCATGTATTCATCTAGTGAGTTCGTATCTTATTCTTGTTTGTCTGCACTGAGCATTGCATGCTCCAACTTAAGGGGTAGTGTTGGAGAACATGGCCTTAAATTTCAATCGAAATTCAGTCGAAATTCGGTTTCGTAGCGATACCGATATCGAAACCATGTATAATATCAGTTTCCAGGATTTCGGCTGAAATTTCGGTCGAATTTCGGTCATTTCGGTCCATTTTGGTCCATTTCGGTGGAAATTGTTCACAGATTTCTCGGATTTCGGTGGAATTTCAGTTCATTTCGGTCCATTTCGACTGAAATTGTTCTAGGTCACCATATGTCATGCCTAGGCCACTTATTGATATTCATAGGCACTATTTGGTCACTAAATGAAATTTATAGGTCACTATTTCAACCACCATTGCAATATAAGCCACTATTCCAACCACCATTGTAATAAATAAGGCCATTAAGGGTCCTCTTTAAACCCAATAAATATAATGTATATATTCTCATTCCATCACACAACTTTACAATTCTCAATTCACAACCCAACTTAAGTCTTGGAGAGCCAAGTTTCCAAATTCCAAGCAAGGTAAGTATTTTACCATATTTTTTCATAACACATCTTTTTTTAACATACTTTGAGATGCCAAATATGTATTTTTTTCATCTTTGAATGCTAACTTCAGAGTTCAGAATCTTCATAGTTAGAATCTTTATATAACCATCTTGTTATCTTTTCGTAGGCTAACTTGACTGTAACTATTAGGTAGGGCCTTGCATATTAACAATCTTTCGGAGTTCTTCTTTTCCTTGCATATCTTTTCCGAGCTTTCCTAGGCCCTACATATCAATACATTACATTGCATCATTTTAACTCACAAGACATTAGAAGTTTGTTCTTTTCTAGGATTCTCTTGTTACTTTAAGGAGTATGTGTGTCTGTACGTGTGGTAGGTTATTAACAACCTTCCAAGTCTTTGACTGTAACTATTTTTCTACTATTAGGCTGGACGCAGGTTGTGTTTATGAATGCTACACAATTTCTTGGTGTTAATTAATTTGTTTGTCTCGTATAACATATATTTTACGATCACAAGCCCTACTATGCATTTATTTTGGCATACATGTTAAAATATCCGTGTTTGTGTATGTCTTATTTTACTTTTAAATAAAAGTATTATTATTCTTTTGAGAATTAACAGAAAGATTGAATGCCAAAATTAAATTGTGTACTGAAATATGAAATTTCACTCTGGACGGTCATCGATATGATGACCGAAATTATTATTTTAAGGCACTGAACATTATAACATCTTATTATAAGCAAAAAAACTTGTATTTATGTCTCTTTTATTGATTACACATCATTAGGAGTATTAAAATTTGAAAAAAAATGAATTTTTAAGTCATTTTCCCAATTTCCAGTCATTTCACCGAAATTCCTTTTCTGGACTTACCGAAACGAAACCTGATGCAGCGTGAAATGGAAATATAGGGCTGCATTTATTTAATTTTTATCCGTTGATTTTATTTACGTTTATTTTGAGTCATCGTATTTTTAATTAAATAAAAGAGATCGCTTGTGATCTCAATTAGTTAGAAATTTGAATTTCAAATTAGTCGGTTAGAGTCAAATTAGGATAATTAGTTTGAATTTGAATTTGATTTCTATTTTTGTAATCCCATCCCTCCTATATAAAGGGATGGTGGTCCATTGTTTTTAATAAGTTCAGTATGTTATCAAATTGAGATTTATTCTCTCTCTTTATCTCTCTCTTCTCTCTCCTTCTCCCCGCGTGGTCTACACGTGTTCTTCTTCTCCAAACCCCTCATATTCCTGACGAGTCTCTTCTCTCTTCCCCTACGCGATCTCCGTGATTCTCTTCTCCAAAATCCCCTTGTTTTTCCGACGAGCTTCTCTCCTCAACCCTTCCATTTCTTCTCCACCTTAAATTCCACCATCAAAAATATTATTTTCGTCGACGCCGATTTCCAGTTTGCATCATTTGGTATCAGAGCATGGCCTACAGATCGTCCTCACGATCTGACGATCCGTCCAGACATTCGCGCCGACCCCAGTTCTTCCATGGGATGATTGGAAACACTGCAGATCCAATAATTCGTCGGGAGACGAATTTTTTCAAGCGGAGAAGAGTTAATGCAACGGAAATGGAAATATAGGGCTGCATTTATTTAATTTTTATCCGTTGATTTTATTTACGTTTATTTTGAGTCGTCGTATTTTTAATTAAATAAAAGAGATCGCTTGTGATCTCAATTAGTTAGAAATTTGAATTTCAAATTAGTCGGTTGGTCGGTTAGAGTGAAATTAGGATAATTAGTTTGAATTTGAATTTGATTTCTATTTTTGTAATCCCGTCCCTCCTATATAAAGGGATGGTGGTCCATTGTTTTTAATAACTTCAGTATGTTATCAAATTGAGATTTATTCTCTCTCTTTATCTCTCTCTTCTCTCTCCTTCTCCCCGCGTGGTCTACACGTGTTCTTCTTCTCCAAACCCCTCGTATTCCTGACGAGTCTCTTCTCTCTTCCCCTACGCGATCTCCGCGATTCTCTTCTCCAAAATCCCTCGTTTTTCCGACGAGCTTCTCTCCTCGACCCTTCCATTTCTTCTCCACCTTAAATTCCACCATCAAAAATATTATTTTCGTCGACGTCGATTTCCAGTTTGCATCAAAACCGAAATCCGACATTTGAGGCCTTGTTGGAGAATGGCCTCGAGAGAGTCCTGCATCATCTATTGGTGGGATGCTGGAGAGTTAGCATGGATATTTAAAGAGCCCTACACTCCTGTACTCATTGCGAGATTCACAATAGAAGAATCTGCCCTTTGAGGTGCACTCTCGTGGTTTCATCCCGTTCCTCATAGAGTAGGGTTTGACATTAAATATCCAGTATTCTTCATGTTTATTGGGCTTGTTCGTATTATGGCTTCCGTATTATCTTCTTCCACAAACCACAATACAACCTAGGATTACTACAGATGTGATTGGATTGCAAAATTATTTGGAGTTGTACAATCTTGTAGAGAATTTGAGTCTTCTTTTGGCTCCTTAGACATGGTCACTTGCTTACCAAGGTACGAAGGGATATAATCTTACATATGGGAGACGTGGTGTGCAATAGATGCGATGAAGAATATGAAGATTTGGAGCACTTATTCTTCAGCTGTAGAACCTCATCTTCAATTTGGGCGAGGGTTGACATACATTGGCTTAGGACTAATAGCAGCACTTCTTTTTGGAGCTCTATTAGAACGGTTTATGGAAATTCACAAGAGGATGCTTCACTGGATTTTGCTATGCTCTGGGCTATTTGATGTGCAAGAAATGATTATCTTGGAAAATGATAGTATCCTCAATATTGATACATTCTACACATCGATACCGATATATCGACGATTTATCAAGATATATCGTGATATTTGAATCTATGGCAGTAGCCCCAAGGAGGGGCTAATGGCGGCAAAGCTTCTCGGAGGATTCAATTCAAGGTGGATATTGTTTATATACTTGGAATCCTAACTATATGTCCTATTGAATACAGTTAAAGAATCGTCGTATGCCCCCCTCCTCTTCTATCGCACGATACTCTACTAGACATGGGTCCATTCCCTGGTCAACGAGCTTGGGGGGGTCTAGTGGTGAGCAGGTGCCGCCTCGGGCCGGACTTTTTTAGATTCTTTTTTATTTGGATATATGAATCATTATGTACTTGGATTAGTATATAAACTCTATACGGTTAGGGCTCTTAGCATCCTTTGTACTTTCTTCTTTTCTACAAATAATGAAACTGAACGTCGCCGCTCCAGGATGTAGCCAAGTTACATATGGAACTTGTAAATCCATATGTTAGCATTTTGCTTGTTAGGTCGTGTTTCTGCTTGTTTGCTTCTACTACTTGCAATAATGACAATATAAAATAAAAGGAAAACATATATACAAGAAATTCTAACAAAGAAAAAGGTACGATCAGTTAATCTCCAGGAGTATTATAGTACTAAATTGTTCCAGCTTGATGCACACATGTGACTAACAATTTCTTAGGTCTATGGAGGTTCTTACAGGTTTTAGGTTACATTTCCATTCGTCCTTTCCTACCCCTACATGAGTTGATTCCCACGAATTAAGTTCAATGTGGTGGTAACAAGAAAGCCTCAATGTTACAAATCTGCAACTCAAGGAAAGAACTTAATGCTACGACTCTTTGGTTCATATTGTAGACTATACTAGCTATTGTTAGTTAAGACTTGAAATGATTTAAGAACATGCTGTGCCTATGCGTGCCCAGATTTAGATTTGGTTTGGCAGGATGGAGCTGTGGCTGCGACTTGAAATGATTTAAGAACATGCATCGTGTGCAGGTTTTTTGAATGTTTAGCCCAATTATTTCCACTTTCCCATGTTTAGTAACTCCATGCGCAGACATTGTAGGGATGCTGTTTTTACATTGGGGGGTCTCTGTGGGCGCTTCAGTGAATGATCTAACTATGCCTTTTTGTGATAAGTTGCTTGTCTTAGAACATGTATATTTTTTAGGTTTTTCGTATTAGTTGTTTTGTTATACTTGTGTATACGTTGTTTGGTAATATGAATATGCAATGATGATGCATATCTGATTTACACTGTTTGTCGTTCGTTTACCTCTTTGCGATTAATGGTCAGATGCTTAAGAAATTATCACTGATTTAAAAAACTTTACCTACACTATTTGTAACATCTGAACTTATTTTTCTATTAAAACTTCTTCAGTAGCTTCCATCCCAACATGATACTAATATTTCTAGTTCTTACACAGGCACATGGGGTTTCGGAAAACCATATCATTAAACAGAAAAGAATTAGTCAGGCTCTTTGATCTGCATGAGAATGGGACCATATCTTGGGAACAATTTTGTGACAAAGTCCAGGATATACATAAACATCATATGGGTCAACCGACAAGGAGAAAACTCATACCTGAGAGACCTAAAGAGGAAGACTACTTTTATGCCAACCCTGAAGAATGTTTGTGACCCTTGGCATACGATGAGAAATTCAATGTTGATGATACATGACACAATCAGACCACCGAAACAAAATTGCCCCGGTTCTCCGTGGAGAGTGGCACCTAAAGAGTCCATAGATTTCTTTCTTCATTGAGTGTCTATTTCCCTAAGAATTTTACCAAGGGATCACAACAGAGGCCCAAGTGAAAGATGCGGAGACTGGTACAAAGGTCGATAGAGTCCTGATAATGAGGCTCCAATCGAGATACAACACTTCTTTCCCTCACCTCCTGTATGCAGGCAATAATTTATCTCATTCTTACAAATTATGTATCTATTTTGTTCATAAATTTACATGTACCATATCGACAAAATCAAGTTGCTATGTATATCAATATCTTACTGAAACTTCAGATGTACTTCATACTTGCTTTGTCTAATGGTATTGGGTATAAATCCATTGCATGGAGTTATAGGTATGGAGAAGTCCATGCCTAATAAATCTTGGTTAGAAATGTTGCTACAAGATAAGTGAGGAGAGTAAAATACATGACACCCATGCACCATATAGGTTTCTATTTAAGAATTTCCAACAAGTTATCACATATGACCTCATATATGCTAGAGAGTGTTAAAAAGATCTAGTTATAACATCAGTCTGTGTAGCTTTTAAAATCCATGGCATGAGTTGAGCATAATGTCATTCCTTTGTAGACTCCATGTGGAAGGCTGAACACAGTCAGGATTAAGACACCTATATAATTGTTTCCTTGATATAAGATCTAAACTTCCAGATTCATCTTTCATGACTGTCGGAGGTGCGCTAAAACCCTGGGAGCACTTGAAGGAGTGTTCCTGTCCCAGGGCCTGCTGATCATACCTCATTCTGAATCCTTTCTTGAGAAGTTTGAATTTAACATAAGATATGCCACTAAGATGAATCACCTATCGAATTAATCCGGTAGTGGATTCTTCAAGGCCTTATGCCTCTAAGACGAATCATCTACAGAGTTAATCCAGTAGTGGATTCTTCGAGGCTTAATGACAAGATCATCATAAGATTTGTAACGGCCCAATAATCATTACTCAATGCTAGATAATGGTGCATGTGGGAAGCTGTGGGGACATCATGTTGGAAGTTAGTTAACCTGGTGAACATTTCTTTGTGTGTTTTGTGGGACCTGACTCCTTTATATTAATGTATGAGCCTATAGAATAGATCTTGTTCAAGTAAAGGTTGTGCCTTGTTTATTTTGCAGTGGTGGAGTTTATGGGTGTATGCACTCTATCTACTTATAGCTGAATAGTCTACCTACTTGTGATCTGTTTGGAAACTGACATGATTTATGGGTGTCAACTTCATGAGTTAGTTAATGCATGTTTCTATTTGGTAAATTACATGGTTTAGAAGATAGGATATTTTGCGAAATTATGTAGATTAGAAGCTAGGTATTCCATGCAGTAAGCTTTTTCTAATTGATAAAGAAAAATGTGTTAACTTATGTGTCAAATGTGCAAAATGACCATTCTATCCATTTCCTTGGTTCAGTGATCAACTTTGAAAGCACATGTAATATAATCCATCCAATTCAGTACCAGTTTGTCAAAATAAGCTAGTATATATGCCCCAAAGACATTCAACAGTAAACTGTAGAAGGCCAAAAAAACAACTGATTTTTTTTCAAATCAAATCTAATAGATTGACAGATGATTCTAAGGCAAAATCCTATACCATATTACCTGAAAGTACTACTAGATTGGGGTACAAAACAGTGCAAGTATCAAGTTGAAATTTAGAGGCTGAATCATATCTAACAAAGTACTGAATTTGGAATTATGAACCTGGCCATACTGATGCACTAGTAGTGACTTCTTGACCTCCACAAAAATACTAATTGTGTCGATTCCTTGGGTGTTATAGATGATGGAGAGGATGTGCTAACAAAGGAAGTCTTTTTTCATTGAGTGACTGAGCTGAATTAATTAGAGAAATGAATGTGATCATGAAGGTGAATAGTAATAGGAGTCTTCAAGTGCAAAAGGTGATTGAAGTGTTATTAGAGTTAGTTTTTAATGGTTCTCAAGCCAATTTTTCGCTCGGATATGTTAGGTGCGATGCGGTAGAAGTGACGTGGAAGCAAACCACTTCTTGAAGATGCAGTCTAAGTTTGATTGTTAGGTCATGCATAAGCACACATATTTTCATAATAACAAATCTTGTGCATTTAAGCCTGTAGCTAGATCAAACACAAGGACAGTGCTAATGGACCTAGAAGAAGTTCAAGCGTAAGTAGGTCAAAGTTTAAAGAAGTATAAGGAGTTCAAGAGTAAGAACTCAAGATCATTAGTAAGAGCTCAAGATCTTTCTCAAGCTCAAAGCTTGAGGAAAGGATTTCGAGCTCGAAGTCAGATATAGTCTTTATTAAATCTTATATCTTGTAATTGTATCTATAGATTTTGAAAAGAACTTCAAAGAACTATTGCATCATGGTACCTCTTAGAAAATAGGTTCGAAAACCTTGTCAGCTGACGATTTTTTTATCAGTCAATTAATCATCTCTTTAGTCAACTAATTAATTTCCCCAAATGACTACTAACATTTTCCATTAGACATGGTTTTGGACTCTACTTTCCAGTCGACTCATCATTTCTCATAGTCAACTATATTTTTCTTTAGCCAACTACTTTCCAACTTCCTTGAAATCCCATTGACTGTTATGTTTAGCAATGGTCATATTTTGGAACGTCAATCTTCATTCCTACGATCTATTTAACTGCAGTCGACTAACTGTCTAATCCAGTCGACTACTTTTCTTTCTAGCTAACTGACATGTATATTAAACCGACCAATTTAATCTATTAAGTGTGATAACATTTCTATCTGTTGCTATCTTTCACCTAACGCACAACCATGTTGCTACTTATAAGGTTCGGTTGGAGAATAGGCTCTGGAATAAGGGGCCAATTCTCCTCCCGACACGGAGCCCAGTGGTACGATTTATTCCCAATTATTCCATCTTATTTCACTCCTATTCCTATCTTTATCCCATCTTACCTACCTTTATTTCACCTTATTCTCCTTATTCCTATCCTCCAGCCGAACAAAGAATAGACCGTTATTCTCCATCCTTATTCCTGCTTATTCCAAACCGAACACACCCTTAGTCTGAAAGTCTATAAAAATGACCATATACCCTAACTTGAGTACATGGTGTTAAAGAATATAAGCTAAGTATATACATCAAAACTGCCTTCTTACTCTCATCTAAATACATATGAGAAGCAATTTAAAGTTACTTCAACATTGTTTCACTCTCAAAAGCTTGAAGGTCTGGCTTTGTCTTACAGTGCTCCTAGTTTGTAAGATCATTTCATATACCTCGTATTTCCTATCATACTTGTATAATGAGATTTCTATGATTTGTCCATATTAAATAACTCAAGTATACGATTAAAATTCTCCATATGTATATAACTTGTAATACGACTAGGTTGTCATGTAACGCAATGTGTGTCTCTTGAAGTCATGTAACGTAATGTATGATGTTGTTTGTTTCTTGGAGTCATGTAACGTAATGTATTATCATTTTTTCTCTTAATTTAAGATGTGAAGGGTCCAATTTTGGGATACTACCTTTCTCCTCTAAAAAATGATTGTCCATGTAAGCAAATGCTTAAAGAAGATTTCAATCAAGATATCGATGATTAAATTTTCATTCTCATAATTCAAATCATTTCTCATGAAGTATATTTTAGGAGAAAGGGAAGTGAAATATTTGAAATACAACAAGATAAAGCACAAAAAATAACTTTAGATGCGAGAAGAAACTCAAAATAAGAGCAATGCAAACAACTTTGGAAAACCCAAGTAGTCGTTTATGAGAAGCAGAGGAGGAATAGAACTATGCATGAGATAGGTCGGATTGTTTAAATCTTGATTCTTCCAAATCCAAAAATGAGACAAGTCAACTTCTTACGATGAACTTCACAATACTTCTAAAAATATTTTTAAAGAAGCTATGAAATATGGAAAGAAGTAGGTTCTCTTAAGAATATTAACAATCAACTATTAAAAGAGAAATGTAGTTTATTAAACAATGTAGATGCTTTAAAGAAAGAGAATGATTTCTAAAAATTGGCTTAGAAAATTTTAAAGAAAAATTAGTAGTTTGAAATGAAATGGGTGAACTTCAATCGTGTTTTATGCCTAATATTCGAAAAGGAAAAATAAACAACCATACTGCTAGTTCAAGTTGTAATTCTAAAATGAGAAGCACATGGATTTGGGTATCTAAATTTACGGTAAAGCATAACAATGAAGGATTCAGAGACAAAAGGATACTAATGAATCAAGGTCATTTGCCTAATATATGAAAATTGAATAATTACTTTAACAAATACTTGCATTCGTGTCATAACATTGCATTCTTGTAAACAAAAACCTGTAACACATAAAAATATGCAAAAAAGAATATCGACAAGAAAAAAGGAATATGACAGACTGTATGCATGTATGCATGCTATATGTATAGACTAGTAAAAAAATCAAACTAAATAGGTCTAGAAGGCCTATTTAGGACTCTTACCCAGTGACCGATGACCTAAGCATCGATAAACTCCATAAAAAGTAGGAAAAATAATGAATCATGTAAAAAAAATACAAAAACTACATGATGTTATTTTTTCTTGTTTTTTTATTTCTTTTCCTTGTGTACCCTTTTTTCAAATATATAAAATAAAATAAAATAATGAAACAAAAAAGATATAAAAATGAGATGTTAAGTATAGGTAAATTTGCATGATCTAAGCTTTCCATATTTTATATCTAGCACACATTGCATAATTAAAAATCAATAAAAATAAGCATGGGCTCCCTTATGTACTATTATAATAATTGATTCCTTATTAACAAGAAAATAAAAATAAAAAATGAGAAGAAACAAAAACCATGTCAAAAATACATATATTTAAGCTCTTAATTTTCTTACTCTTATTTTATGTCAACGGTAAAACTACTTCATAAAAAATGTAGAACTCAATTTTTGGAGCAATATCTTATTTTGACTTTTTCCATTGTGATTCTCTGCTAATTCTTTTCAATTTTGCAAGTTCAAGCATTTTTTAGCAAACAAGAAGATGACACTTCACCTTCTTCTTCCTCCTTCATGCCATTGAGTGCACTACACCATGCTGACCCACAACCTTCGACCTATTTTTTGATAACACTTGTTGTCCTTGCACCGCTGACCCCACCACGACGAAACATGTTGATCTCTCTACTCGTTGACCCCCATGATCAGGCGTCTTGTCGATGTTTGACCCTTTAAATAGCCTCACTAAAGCTTCGATGCACCTCGGCTTGTCTCTACTACCAAACTCTATAAAGCTTCAACAAGCTTCTCCTGTCGTGACACATGATCAAGACAAGACTGAAGAAAGAAGAGGATATAATGAGTTTAGGATAGGGTTTAGACTCAAATCGACAACATGCAATCCATCTTGGTTGGCAGGTTGAGCTTCCTTCATTTCATCCTGAGAGAGGTAATCATTGGTGTGGTTTTCACGCCATCCACATGTTTATTTCTCCACCATCCTTCTTATATTTTGTTCATTAGGACATTCTTTTACATTTACCATCAATCACTTTCTTCTCTGTCCATTGTGTTTCTCGAATTTTCAGTTATCACTAAACGCATCATTTCATCTTCTTCCTCATTTCCAGCCAAATATGCCCCCCTCCGGCCAACGTCTAGACAACCTGACACCTTGGTTGTGGTTGACGATCCAAGCCTCCATCATTCCCCCTATTTGAGGTTCCATTGATCCATGACACCTTCATTTGATACTCTCATCGGAGAAATGTGCTCCTCTTTGGCGAGCTCCATGTACTTGCATACACAAACAACATCTCTTCACCATATTTATGCTGCAAGCTCCACCATCCTTCCATGTTGCTCCTGAGGATCTTCACATAGCAAGTCAACCCCAAGAGGCGATGATCAAAGGACCAATTCTACTCACCTGGAGAAGATCTCCAGGTATCTCTATCTTCACTACTTTGATTCGATTTTTGCATGAATGGGTTACTACAGTGATTTGGGTGTGTTTTCAGGTACAAGTCGTGAATAAGTTGTTAGTTTTTTTGTCCTATGAGATTTTGATGATGACATACACACAAAATTGTATCGTAGTCTCTCGTATATTTCTATGATTGCAGGACTACAAGTGTGGATCTAAAGCAGATGCAGATGTTCAGACTTGTTACTTTGTTCAAAAGACTTGTAATAGTTCTTTTGTATTAAGTTTGCAAAAGTTGTAAATTCAACATGCTTCAACCAAAAGTTTCCTTCTCTATATTATCGAATTTTTGAGGAACTTATCGAACTTATTTTCTCACTGATTGATCACTACTTGTCGAACATTCGTTTCACTGATCGATTATACCATTTGAAATGATCGATCACATTTTGAATATCATTAAATGTTCATCAACTCATCAATCACGCCTATTTAGCATATCAATCTTTTACAGTTGATCGATCAAACTTGTTACCCTGATCGATTATATCATGAAATCTCATTGATTTCATACCATATTTGGATTCTAATGGCCACTTTCCTTGAGATAATATATAAAGGACCCAAACCAATTTTTTGAAACATACACCATTCGAGTAATCACTCTTACTTTCGTTAGAAAAGCAAGAACTCTATTCTTTCTCATGTTTGACTCGTTTGATATTTTGAGAAAAATATTCTTGGTTGAAAAAGCTGTGAAGTAAGTTGTTCAGATCAAAAGTTTTTGATCCGCTAACAATCTTCAAGTCTTCTTTTTCAGTAGGAGTTTTTTTGGTAGCCTCGTCACAACATGGTGATATTTATTATACTATTTGATATTTCTTATCTGCATGTGATACACGTGATAATTATTTCTTATGCTATTCATTGAAGATTATTTGTACAAATATATTGTTATCTTTATCTCAACATATAATTGTACATATATTGTTAACTTTGTGATATCTGCAGAGATAACCTTATTATGAATACTATCACTGCCATATATCTTGTTTCATGTGAACATCTTTCTATATGATTTAGGTGTCTAATCCTAAGTGTGTAAAAAAGTTCTTAGACGTGAGATTTCAAGGGAGCATGAAGAAAGATAAGAGATCATATGTTCTTCTGCTTGTGCTACACTTTGGTGTTGATTTTGATGTTTGACCCAAGATTATGATGTGTTAGATTTGTAAATGATTGAGATATCCTCATAAATATACCAGACTTTAGTAAAGCAGTTGATTAGTTCGGCTAATCGGGAAATCCTGAATAAGAAGACTCAGGTTGTGGTTTTTATCCTTGTGGGTTTCTACATAAAAATATTGTGCAAGTGTACTGATTGTCTTCTTTAATATTTTATCTGTGCTTGCTGATTATTTTGCAAAATTTTTCAAAACTTCCTCAGACCGCTTTTCACTCCCTGTAGTGGTATGACGATCCCTCAAAATCATATTTGATATCAAAGCGAGGATTTGTATCTTGAAGTAACTACTCAAGATACACATGGCAGCTTCAACAAGCAAGGACTTTGAAAGTTAGTCAACCATCTGGCCACCGCAATTCAATGGAGAAAAGGTACAACAACTGGAAGGTATGAATGCAAATATTCTTAGAGTATATAGATATTGATGTCTGAAATATCATAAAAACTAAGTATACTAGACCAATTGCTAGAATGATGCACACCGATGCTGATAAAAAGAAAGCTGCAAAACTCAAAGGCCCTGAACACAATCTTTTATGCCTTTATAGTAGATGAGTTCAATTGAGTATCAGCATGCAAGACAACATATGATATCTGGAACAAGTTTAATGTCTCGTACGAAGGTACACCCAAGCTCTAGGAGTCACAGATAAGTTTACAAAATAGAAATATGAGGAAATCAAAGAATTTGGAGGATCAAAATGGATAAGCAAAAGAGATGAGGGGAGAAAAAGAGGAAATCCGAGAGAACGAAGACCTTGAGATTAGAAGAATCAGAGAAGATGAGGTCTACAGGAAGGGGAGGAGGAGGTATCTAACATGGGATCAATTGGATGATGTCACCTATAACAGAGCTTGGGCGGAACTCCAGTAGATGACGGCCTCGACGCACGGCGAACTCGGAGGCTGAATGCGACAAGGAATGGAGATCCACGTAGTCGTCGATCTCGCTCGTCCCCGCTCTCCTCGCTTGCAATGGAGACGAGCCCGATGTCACCAGAACTGCTCCGGAGCTCACTGAGGATGAAGGGTGGACTAATGGCAGATACTCTCGGATGGGGAGTGGATATGGGTACCACTGGCGGTGGCAGTGCCGCGGGTAGTTGGTGAACGGTCAACTGTTGAGGAAGTTGGGAGGTTGGTCGACGGGCGGAAGAAGATGGGTTTGGAGGAAGAAGGTGACGGGACGAAGAAGATGGGAAATAGGAAAGTAAAAGAGAGAAAAAGAAGCGAGAGGAAAAAAATAAATTAAATAAATATACCTTAATTAATTAAATGATGGTTAATTAATTGTATAATTAAATATGTAAAATAAATATGTATAGTTATGTAGTTAATTAAGGATTTAATTAATGAATTATTTATTATATTAATTAAGTATATGATTAAATAACTAAATTAATTAATTAATTAAAAAATAAATAGTTAATAAATGAATAAATAAGTATTGAATTAATGTTTATTTTAATCTAAGAATAGGATATTAAGATATTAAATAACAATATAAGTTACGATACAGTGTACCATATACCAATAAAGTCTCAAAATCCGTATTTTCATATTAACTCTGATTTTAGCGAAATCAGTGTAATTTTGTGGATAATTTAATAATATAAATTTTAAAACTGAGTTTGTTCAATTCAGAGCTCATAAGATCGAGTTATGAGGTCTGAAAAATTTTAGTAGCGGCTTCGAGGCTCGAGATTTATTGGTATTTTGACTTATAATTATATTTTTATATTTGTTAATTATATTTTTAGAATATTTTTAGAAAATAAATTAAGTTAATCAAATTTGTGGTTAATTAACTAAAAATTGGGGAAGTTCTACATATTGTACAAGTATATAACGGGGCCCAAACGCCAAAACTCATTGATTTTATTCTATTATTTTTTAATATTTTTAATAAATATTATTAAGTATAAACGAAATTTAAAGTGAGCTTTGTCGATTTGGAGTTTTCTATAAATAGTTATGAACTTTGGAAGTCAACTTTTGCGGCTTTTACAGTTCATTGTTGTTAATTATTTTTATAATGAATTATTTTTCTGATATTTTTATAAAATAATATATACATTTTTTTGACAAACTTTTACAAAAGAAGTATTTGATTTAAGATGATAAGTGATAAATAAAAATATGTGAAATATTTACAATGTGGAAAATACGGTTAATTATATTTTTGGTCTTGATTTTCTGGATATTTTTGTATGTTATGATCCTTATCTCCTCCTACTTATTTATTTTGTCGACCACGTCAATATTGACCTGATCTCAGGGTTAGGATCAGTCTGTATATATTACACATCTCCGACCTTTTTTTTCTTTTTTTTATTTTTCTTTTTATTTTTATTCTTTTATTTTTGATAAAAATAAGTGTTAAAGTATAATATTTAAATTTTGTGGTTAGAATGATAATTAGTTAGAATAGTGAA
>JAZKJV010011353.1:0-113055 GCA_037367405.1 Ottelia alismoides | reverse complement strand
TGGATGGCTGCGATCAAGGCCTGAGTGGAGATCGAATGGTGGAAATAAGAGGTATGCGTGGAGATGGAAGAGTCGTTGGATCAAAGATGAGATCCAACGGCCCAGGGGTGCGGCAGATGGTGCAAGGCGGGCGGGCCACGTGGCTCACCCAGAACGGGCCACGTGGCCCAATCAGATTATTCGGGACAAGAATTTGAAATATGAAGGTCAAGATGGACGAATTTGAGAAAACTCAAAACATGAAAGTTGTAGATCTTGATGAGATCTACAAGTTTCATGTTGACCAAAACTGGAGATGAGAACAAATGAAGACACAAAATATTTTTAAGGGTATTTTTAAGGCTAAAAATACCACAGATTTTAGTTTTGCCATTTTTTGTGATTTTTAATTTATTAGAGACTCTGATAATTACAGGATATTATCTGAATTTTATTGACATATTAATAAGTAAGGAGGTTAATAATGCGGAATTAAGATGATGAAATTGGGTTTCATCATTCACATGTTATTCTTTGCATTTAATCATTTATATTGCATTTCTATCATTCATGTATATGCATTTAGTAATCATATTTTAACATGCATAACTGTATTAAAATAGAAGCCAAAATCCGTGTACATTATCACATGTATAATTCCATAGCATCTCATATTTTATCTATTTTTCACTAACTTCAAATTAAATAAAATCAACTCCACTGTGCACCTATTACAAACATTAAATAAGGAAAAATACCAAAAAAAACCAATGGTCCTTGAATTCGACCTTGGTATACTTACCAAGTTAAATTATCCACATATTTCAAAGTGTGGTTTTTGTTGGTCTGTTTTATGCCTCCCATATTGCAATCCATCTTTATTAAAAAGGTGGATTTTCGATTCATCACATACATTGCTTGAGATACAAGGCATGTGTCTCTCTTTGGCAATTTGCATATATATCCAAAGAAATTCTATAATTTGCATATCAGAAGGATGAATGGTGTTAACTGTAATTAACATGAATTCAAATGGTGGATTATTTAAATATTTGATGGATTACATCATAGTCAAATGGAGAAATGGATGGAAGTTAACTCAGGAGTATATCATATAAGAGTTAAGCGCTATTTAGGGTTATAGGTGTAATTATGATTATCTAAGATTCTTGATGTAACTACAAAATACCCATGATTATGTGTATAAATATGCCAAAGAAATAGAAGACACAACATGCTATAATATTCTGCACAATTGATACATAAATGGAAGACAAAAGAATAACAACAATTGCAGACTAAGAAATAGTAAATAAACCCATTCAATCTACATTCGAGTAAAAATGTCCTTGGAACTTGGTTGAAAATCGTTTCTAAAACTTTATCCTTTATTTTTCATTCATTCCAAAAAAAATTCCCCAAAACACTCCTTACAAATTAAAAATCACAAAACTATTTTATTTTACGTTAATATATTTTTATCACCCTTTATAAATATTTAAAATCACTTTTATTTCCATTTCACCCATATTGTAAATTCAATTATATTTTATTTTTATAAATATCTTTAATAAAAATTAACTAAAATTTCAAAATTTTGAAAAATATTTTTTAAAAAAATTACAAAATATTATACTATTATATACACTTAGTATATGTAAAGGGAAAAAAATAAGAATTAAATACCAATTTAAAAACTTTTTAAATACGAAAAAATAGAAAAAGGAAATATAGCATCACAAGTGAACAGTCCTCTTTAACATTTTATGAGCTGTTTAGGACTCTAGCCTGCTTCGCCTCCTTGTATTTATCCATGGATATACCTACCTGGTTAAAATAAAAGGTATTTTAGAATATAATGTTCTGGCAAGTCATGAAATCATAAAAATTTGGGTTTACATCGATAAAACTAATAATATCTTCGGTAATCATCGATAAACAAAACAAAGTAACGATAGTCAGAAAAAGTATACATAGTTTCAATTGACAAAGTACTGAAAACGAACCATACTATATATTACGCATGGTTGACACCACAGACATCCATGAACTTTTTGTCTGAATATTCCCACCTTGTTCTTGAATCATTTTACAAATGATGTTCATATCCATCAAAAGAAGTCCTTCCCCTTCCTCCACGTTGGGAGCAGATCCTTTGTTGTAGCATATTCTACAACAGGACATTTGTTATTCCTTTTTTTAAACCCTTATGAAAAATCTAACAGTATGGAGATAATGTATGCATATTATTCTATGTACTTTTGAATTTCGTTTTGATGAGATATTCCTACCTATTTTGTCTTGAAGTTCAAAGAAGAAAAGTCAGCTTGCAGCTAAGACCTGAGATCAAAGGATCCTCCATCTCCACGCCTACCCTAACCTATTTCTACTCTATGTCATCTTGTTGCCCTTATAAGTACTTTATGTCATGGGGGTCATGGCCCCTCCTTGATTATAATATGTCACTTGTATATTGTATTACGGTTTTAATTCAGCTTCTCCTTAATCGTATAATAAACAATGTTGTTAAATAAGGGTTGTAAAATCATCTAATGGTTAAGTAGAGTAACATTATTATTATTTTGGAGATCGGGATTTGAATCTTACCTCCCTCAATTTTACTTTACTTTATATAGTTTATCCAATCACTTCCAAGGTATCCAAATTATGATATAAAATTGTATTCGTGTTCATTGATCTCTTCCATTATTTCCAATATTCCTTGTAAATAAAGTAAATTTTATTATTCACTTTTAAGCATGATTTTTTTTCAAAATTTCACTTGATATAGTATTTATACAAATTTAAAAATCACTATTAAAAATAATCCATTTAAAATCTAACCACAACAATATATTTAAACTATAAATTTATAAAAATTAAAAGAAGTTCATTTTAAAATTATTAATTCTATTTAAAAATATCATTTGAAAATAAATTATTTTTCACTTTTTAAGCACATACACAATAGCTGTATACTTCGCTTGTTGATAAAATTCTCGATTACACCCTATTTGCAGGTCCCCCTTCCGTGACCAACTTGCAGGTTCATCTCCCTCACACTGCCTCACCCTCCTCCCCTTCGTCATCATATGTCGTCCCCTCTCCACGGCAACCCTCTACCACCACCACCATCTTCTCCCTAAGGGACGCCATGTTTGGTGGTATTCTCTACAGGCAGTGTTAGGGAAGACCCACATGTTGGTTCCAGATCCATGTTCTTTCTTGTTACGGTTGATGGAGCTTTGCCCGAGGGAGGAGATCGTTGGCAAAGATGAGTTCCAACCTTATTCTTACATTGACCATGACAAAGGTGTGAGGCATGGAGGTTGCTCAGAGTGCAATCATGGGGATGACAGTGGGCGATATTTGTTCTAAGGTGGCGTGATTTCCTAGAGTGGTCTTGGCATCGTCTGCCATGTGCCCACTCGAGCACATCTGCAAGGGATGGCTGCAAAGGGCTCTGTAGACCTGAAAGTTCCAAGTAAGAGACCCTTGCTGTAGCAGCCTGTTGCTATGGGTATTAGCGAGAAGGTGGTGGTGGTGGCGGTGGCGTGATGACCCTGGGTTAAAGAAGGGGAGGTATGCTACAGTGTTCCTTCCCGGCAATGTAGCTAGGAGTACATGTTATGGTCTTATGTTGATTGTACTTCACGCACATGAGATGGAGGTGAAAGTGGATTGCAGAAGCGGCTGCATGATGAGTTCGGTCACTCGCAGCAATGATCATGGCAACATGGAGTTGGTGAAGACATCAGTGATCGTGCCTCATGCTGCACGAGTTGACGGAATGGTGAGAAATGGAGGAAGCCTTCTCTGAGTTCTCTCTGTTTCAAAGGAAAAGTTAGGAGCACTCCTCCCATCAGCTCTTTTGCATATATGGCCTATAAATAATTTCTATTGGTGTATTTTTTAAATAATTATTAAAAATTTGAATTTAATTAAATAGGCATGAAGTCAACTAACTTTAAAAAATGTGTATCAATCGACATCTGAGGTGCCGATTTGGGGAGCCCAGAGGTGCCTATTGGAATGTGGCCTCTAAATTAGCACCTCAGGTGCCGATTTGGGCTTGGGTAAATTGCATTTTACCCTTTCCCTTCTTTTACTTATTATTCGATCCTTGTCCCTCCTTTTACTTATTATTCGATCCTCTAAATAATAAAAATATATTTATTTTTTCTATTAGATAAGATAGATGATTTTTAAATAATTTGTATATTATTATACATGCATCTTGTATATTCATTTAAAAAATATAATAATATTTAAAAATATTATTAATTAAACATCATATTTATTATTAAATATGCATCCATGATACTTCTGTGGCGCACTACATCGGCACCCATTCCCACAATGTTCCCAACCGAGACTCGCTTCATCTCCATTCCCATTACTGTGTGTTGACTTCCTTTCATGCGATTTGACTTCCACTACCCGAATTGCCTTTCCTCACGCTTTTGGTGGTTTCCTCCATCGCGAGCATCTTGACCCATCACTAGGAGCTTCGTGCTCTCGTTGTTGGAGGTGGAAAGATGGAAGCTTTCCTTCTATGCCCCCTCCTCTTCCTCCTCCCCAAGGACGTCATTCATAAACATGAATGATGTATAAGAGTCAATTAGATTATATTAATAATTTTATTAGACAAATATGATATATAGAGCTCAACATTGCACATTTTAACATTAATCAATTTGGAAAAATGTAATTATTTTATTAAAATCATAAAAGTACAACAATGTGTTTACAAATAATAAAAGGGTTTATATCATTTGTGCCCCTCTGAGATATCACAATTTCAATTATGCCCCTATCTTTTTGGTAATATCAGGTGTGCCCCTCATTTCTTTCTCTATTATCACTTGTGCCCTTCCGTCAGATTGATCGTCAAAAAATTAAAATAACCATAGTTTACTCAAACCATGGTGTGGTTAAGATGGATATTATGATCAGAATAAAATCAAATGAGGAGGAGGGTTGGGGGAGGAGGTGCGAGACTAGGAGGAGGTGCGGGTTGGAGCGCGTGCGGTAGGGGTTGGGGGAGGTGTGTGGCTGCAGGAGGAGGTAGGCTTCACGACGTTATCAAGGGGGAGCAGGGGGCGGCGCGGTACGGGGCAGGGGGAGGGGTCGATGCGGGGCAGGCGGAGGGGGAGCAGGCGGCGGTGCGGTGCGGAGCAGAGGGAGGGGGCGGTACGGGGCAGGGGGAGCAGGGGGCGGCGCGGTGCGGAGCAGGGGGAGGGGGCGATGCGGGGAAGGGGAAGGGGGAGCAGGGGGCGGCGCGGTGCGGGGCAGGGGGAGGGGGCGGTGTGGGGCAGGGGGAGGGGGAGCAGGGGGCGGTGTGTGCGGGGCAGGGGGAGGGGGCGGTGCAGGGCAGGGGGAGGGGAAGTAGGGGACGGTGCATGCAGGACAGGGGGAGGGGGAGCAGGGGGCGGCGCAGTACGGGGAAGGGGGAGGGGGGCGACCTGGGCGCGAAGGACCGGGCGGGTGGCGACTTGGGTGCATGCGGTCCTCATCGTTTCACTAACGCACGAGTCCCACGTGCATGCCTTGGTCGTCTGTGGGAAGAAGCATGGCCTACGCCTACGCGTTAGGAGAGGCCGGGGCGGAGGAAGAGGGCAGGCCGGGGGTGGGAGAGGAGTTCCGAGCGGAGAGGGAGGAGGAGGAGGTTAGAGGAGGAGGAAGAGGATGGGGGAAGAGGAGAAAGAAGAAGAGGATGAGGAAGAGGGTGTCAAAATGACAACTGAACTCTTTTTTTAAAATTAATTCCGCTTATGTCCTCAAATTTAATGTCCGTTGCACTGTGGATGGACGACAACTAACCCAAGGGGCACAACTGATAAAACGGCAAGAAGTTAGAGGCACAACTGATATTACCAAAAAGATAGGGGCATAACTGATATTACAATATCTCAGAGGGGCACAAGTGATAAAAACCCATAATAAAAACTATGTTACAACATCTTATAGTTTCTATATTTTAAGAAATCCTTTCAGACCTCCCGCACCTCCTCCTTTATCGTTTCCTTTTCCACCATCTCCTATTTTCCTGTGACTCTCCTCGTGTGTCGTTTTCTTCTTCTTCTTCTTCTGTTTGGTATTTTGTTCTGAATGTGTTGGAATGTGCTCTGGAGGATGCGGCCTAGCTGATGACTTCCATGGAAGTTCGGCTGGTTGAGTTTCCTGATTTCTCATACTCCTTACGCTTGTTGACTAGCAGGGTGCCTCTAATGGAGGAGGCTCACTGATCCTTACTCTCAGGGAGGGTCTTCGAGGCGGCTCCGGACATTGTTGTGATATTATAATAGATATATCAAATAACTGTCTATCGAAATCTGTTGTCTCCAATTGTCGAGCACTGACAAATAATTATGTTTGCAAATCTCTTGAACTATATTGAGTCGACGGTGTGAGCAAAGAGGGTCCAGAGTCAAATTGACTCGAAGGACCAGCAAGTGATGTTCCTGCAAGAATGAGATATTCACGTTTTGTAAATATTATAGAAGATAAATATAACTTCATGAAATTAGTAATTTCATTAAGTAAGTTGTTTAAACCTGAAACTTCAAATCCGACTTCACTGTATTGAGATCCTGAAAGCTATATTATATGTAGCTCATATCGGAAAGATATTAATTACATTAGATGTCACATAAATTAAACTATAAGTAAGAGAAGGATACAATTTAATAAATCAACTGTAACAACCTGAAGATACGAATCCTGATTGAATTAACGGGAACCCTTGTCCGCTATATCCATGGCTCGAATGACCAACAAATGCTAATCATGCAAACTGTGACTGACTAAAAGCTTCTCCATATCCTGCAAGATTGAGATATTCATGTTTTAGAAAATATTAGGAATTGTTTGTTGATGTTTCAGTAAAAACACTGGATTTCTGCATGTATGCTTTCCCCTCTATCCTGAAATATACCAGTCCCTCGAGATTTCCTCTCTGATGCATGCAAATGCCATTCACAATCTTCATAAATACAAACAACTCAAAATCTGCTTGTTTGAGGTCTTGGATTTATATTGCACATGATTTTCCATCGATCATTTTTGTAGGTCATATTGTAAATCCCTTTTCGACTTATAACTCCCACCCAACCAATAGCTTAATCCAGAATCAACGGTGGGATCAGATTGTCTCTCTACAAAGGCTACATCTTCTGCTTCTGCAATTTCGTGATCAAACACGTGGGGTAAATCCTCCATTAGTTTTTCATCAGCATCCTCATTATCCACACAATAAGAGTCTCCCCTATCCTCATTTTCGAAGGCTAGAACTAGTGAACTGTATCCAAAATCATGTCAAGTATTAACACGTATGTTCTCTTCGTCTAATGATTGAGATTCATTTTCGGACTCCTCACTTTCTTCTTTAGATATTGGTGTCGACAATTCATCTTCAATATTTACATGTGAGGAACCCTCGATATCCTCAAACATTATCTCATTTGTTGGCTTGATTGATTTATATATTTGTCAGTTTAGAGAAATGAAATATAAGATTATTCCTTAATTTAAATGTGATTATTTTACCTCGATGATGACAACACATTTTCCAGGACAAAAGGGGTAGCTTCTACGAAAAGGTGAATGAATCTCACATTAATGATTGAATTCATCATTGCTAAGGTGGTTTCATCATCGTGAATTGGTACTACGAAGAATGTTGATCCCTTATAGAACCACTTACACGTTAATGTAAGTATATACTGATTGAGCGGGAGACCAGTGGCTTCGGATACTCGAGCCAGTAGATCAAGGTATGTTGATTGGCTCGGTAATATGACCACACGTTTATTACCCTCAATATATTCTACATGATCATAAGAGATACTAACCGATCCACTCCAATATAATAAGATATGAATGGTGTTGGATGTCATATCTACGAATCAAATATATGATTTGATTAATGTATTTGAAATATGGGCATAACAATCATGTACATTTAAACATTATTAAGTTATTAATTAATAATAATTTTAAAATTAAGTACTTACTATTCAATTATTTTACATGATAAAAAAGATTACTTTTTAATAAGGCATACATGAGTCCTATCGAAGAATCAATTCCTTTAGCAAACTAGGTGATCGAATTCAGAGGGAGAGAGTCGGAAAAGCAATGCAAGGTGAAAACAATATTGTATGCTAAAGAGAAATGCTCACCTTGCCTCCAGCTCTCTACATGCAAGGATGCTTAGCAGAATTGAAACCTATCGATATACAAATACAATACGATGAAATCACCCTAGATGAGAAATTGCTATTAACGTGAAGCACAATATGCTAATCACTCGGAGTTGGAATCCAAAAGTCCGATTTTAGGGAGCTCATCGATGCTCATCACAGTGAGTCCTGTAAGCACTGTATGGAGTCCCTCTCGGCGCTCTATTCCAAATCTAAATGAGAAGCAATTAAAATTTGACTAAATCCAAACACAACTATAGGTGCATGCAATAATAATTAGGTGTGTGACCTTAATCTATCGGCAAACAATCCTACAACTATGGCTCAATCACACAAAATAAAGAAAATAAAAAATCGAAACCTAAAAAATTTAAACACATATGATTTCAATTGAATATATAAAAGATCCTAATTTTATTATCCATTTTAATGAACTAAAATTATTTAAATGTATCTAATTTTGTACATCTATTTAATGAGTGTAATAAAAAAATTAATAAATGTAAATTTACCTTAATACCACGTGTCGTCAAATAGAGATCATATACCCGATAAAAAAGAATAAATATAATCCAATATCCGTAATAATATATCTTCTTTGCTGATAAGAACCTACAAAAAATATTCACAAAAACTGGTTTACGAAAAAAATTATTAGTCTTACTCAAATAACAATAGCGGATTGAGAGAGATGCCGAGAAATCGAAATATTGCTTGAGAATATGGATTGGGAGAGATAAGAGAAGTAGAATTAAAAGAGGAAGAAGTAGAATGAGAGAGATAGGGAGGGAGAAGTGTGAGGAATGAGAGTTGAAGGGGGAGATATATATAAGAGGATGATAGAGGGGACGTTTGCAATTTGCCAACGGCTCTGTGCCGATTTGAAGGTGACATCCCAAATCAGCACCTCATGTGCCGATCAATGCCTATTTTTTAAAATTTTTTATGATACTTATTTATTGAATTTCAAATTTTTTTAATAATTATTAAAAAAAAGTCCTCTATTGATTATATATATTTATTAACTTAATAAGACATTTGTTTACATTAGTCAACTATGCATACGGTTAAGATGCCCCTACACGAGTGCTTTAACTTACATTCAACCCACATTTTCAAGATCGTATATCACACGTACTTCCCCCGCATTGAAGTACTTACAAAGTGAAACCATATTAACATTTTACATTATACGTATTTCTGCCTTCATGTTTTGCGTACAATGCCAAATTAGGAATGCAATGAAAAATGAAGATTTTTATGTGTAATTGAGAATATATCAAGTACATTTGATGGTGCAAAGCACGAGTATGCACCCTATTTTGATATTAAATGTCATTGTGAATTTGTAAATCCCAATATGTGATTGTCGAGATAAGTTACTAATTAGATATTTATCAATATCTCAGATAATCTGAAAATTGTGATGATGTTCCCAAAAATTGTTTTAGTCAATCGAATCAATCAGAAGAACGCAGGAACTCAAGTAGCGAATACAGATCCTATCGAACCATTAAATACCACTCACATGAACCCGTAAAGTCCAAAGATAAAAGCGATCGTTAAAAAAATACAATTACATCAAGTATCAGTATTAAACAACACCTTTGTGCATCTTATAAAAAAACAGAAAAAATGAACAGATTAATTTGAATTGATAAGTAAAAAGGAAAAAAACATAACGTTCCATCCATCTCTAGAAATATTCAAAATCCAGATGTGAAGAATCGCTGCTGCTGCTACCCGCCTTACCTCCGCCACCACCTCCTCCTCCTCCTCCTTTACTGATGCCACTGCCGCCCGCACCACCATGATCAGCAGAGGCAGCAGGACCGGCCTTCTTCTCTGCATCGGCCCCGTCCTTGTTCGCATACTGCGTGAAGTCGACGGGGTCGGGAACGTGTGGGGGAGTAGCACTGCGCACCAGAGCCCAATTGACACCTTCGAAGAAGGGGTGCTGCTTGATTTCGGTGGCACCTCTCCGGTACGCAATCCGCTTCTGCGGATCCTTGACCAGGAGCCCCCGGATGAGATCCCGAGCAACCACGCTTACAACCGGTGCGTCCGGGAACTTCAGCGGCTGCCCGACAACGTTGAACAACGTCGCGCGATTGCCAGCCCCTTTGAACGGCGTGGTCCCGTGCATGAGCTCATAGAGGAAGATTCCGAATGTCCACCAGTCGACCGCGCTGCCGTGGCCTTCACCTTTGATGATCTCCGGGGCTAGGTACTCGTGCGTGCCGACGAAGGACATCGATCGGGCATTGGTGGGCTCGGCCATGAATTCGAGGAGAGTGGAGGAGGGAGAAGAATTGGCGGGCTGGCTGAAGTCGGACTTGGTCTTGCGGTTGCGCTTAGGGAGCATCATGCGGGGGAGGAAGTTGGATGGCTGGATGCAGCCCTGGACGGCGTTATCGGAGCCAAGCATGGCTGAGCCGCTTCCGTGGACAGACGAAGACTTGACAAGCGTGGGGCTTACGGAGCACCGGAGGGAGAGATCGAAGTCGGAGAGCATGATGTGGCCCTCCTCGCGAACAAGCACATTCTCCGGCTTGAGGTCACGGTAGACTACCCCCAGCATGTGCAGGTACTCCAGTGCCAGCAGCACCTCCGACGCATAAAACCTGCTTCATTGCCTTTTCTTATCAAACAAAATCCATTTGATCTCAAACATAAAACACAAATAATAAACACATCCAATTGCCCTCTTAACAGCAATATGGTTCATGTTGCATATTAGATAAATTGTATTTGATGGTATTGTGGAAATATTCGTATTCCAATTTGTGTTCATACGTTTAGATTTCGACATTATACAACTGCCATGCGAGGAAAAAGAACAGACCTTGCTGCTAGCTCGGTGAAATGTTTATTGGGCTGCTTCTGGCGAAGCGAGTGAAGATTTCCTCCGCTGCAGTATTCCATAACCAAGCAGTAGAACTTCTCGGTCTCGAAGTGCGAGTACAATGTCGGTAGGAACGGATGATCAAGCAGGCCTAAGATCTCCCTCTCCGTCTGCGCACGCAGCAGCTTGTTCCTGCTGACGATGGACGCCTTGTCCATGACCTTCATTGCAAAGAATGCGCTTGTCCCCCTAAGCTCCACCAGATAGACGCTCCCGATATCTCCGTACCCGAGGCGCTTGAGCAGCCTAAAGTGGCTCAGCCCAAGGGGCCCGCTCCTGGCATTGGTAGTCTGGATCGACTCCCAACGGCTGTCTCCCCCCGTGTGCCTCTTGATCGTAGAACTTGCCGCGCTGTCCATACTGTTGCTCCTCGCACTACGACCGTTGTAGCTGCCTTGGCTGACAAGACTAGCACAAGAGTCGCTAGTCTTAGCATCACTAAGGCTGGCGCTTGCTGTGGACTTGATCGATATGCCAGTCGAACTTGACGAGTCGGACGAATTCGTTGCCGCTGGGTTACCTGGGATCGGACATGGACTTGAGTATTTGCTAGCGGATGGACTAGGACATGTCGTGTTCGTGCTTTTGGTTGCGTAGTTGCTGGTGATGTTGTCTAAATCAATAGGGTCCAATGTCTTCTTGTTGTTTGAATGCATTCTCGCCGTGTCCCCAGCCGAAGCCAGAGGTTGGCTATCTTTTGGAACTGAATGGAATCGAACGGATGGATCCATCTTATGGTCGTGCCTCTTTAGAGTCTTCTCAGCTGGTTGTTAATCTGGAATCCATTGACAATAAGATAGGTGGTAATTAAGGCTATGATAACCGAGCTTGCAAATAAAACAGATCAGAGTGCATGAATTAATTCAATACAAAACTAATATCGCAAGTTTAGATTATAGTGTAACCATTCTCATCAATGAAAGAGCTTCATTCACGAAGGAGCACCATGGATCAACGTCTGGTCAGTAATTCTTCAACCCCTCCTCCCCAGGTTTGGTTTTCTCTCTCTAACCCTCTTAATGGTGCTCCGTCAATCTCTCTTCCAGAATCCCACATTTTCCCAATTACTCTCTCTCTCTCTTCTCATATAACCAGCTAGAAAATAAGATCGAAATTCACAAGATATATCTATTGAGTAAAATAATCAACCACTTCTCACACGACCCACAAGTATTTAAAAAAAACACGTCATTAATAGTGAAATTCGCAATTGATAATTATAAACGATACCAAGAAAACGGTCAATGCTTGCAGAACAGTTGAAATTTTCTGCGGCAGGTGGTTCATCGAATGCCTCCGACAAGTGAAGCCGCATATTGAACAGACTCAAGAAATAACAAATGCAGAATAAAAGATATCAATGTTTCAAATGTTCTACCGTACCCCAATATGGTTGCAATGAAAGTAAACTCAGCATACAGAAAAAACAAGCTGCTCTGCAAATCAAATTGTTCCTCGGTAATGTTGTACAGTTTGTGTTCTAGGACGTACCTCTGTGAAATCTTCCCAGCACCATATGCACGCACCATTTCTACGAATCAGTCGGCGATCCATACGTCATGACATTCGCTGCATGCCGTTCAACCATGCGGTGTCTACGACTGCGAAGGTGGTGGCATCAGCATGTGCATGCTTCTTCGCAGCAAACCCAAACTTATAGATTCAAATTCTCCCCCCTTTCTTCTCTTCTCCTTGGGTCAATCCCTATCCTCTTCTTAAATCTTAGCCTAAACTTAACTCTTTTCCTTGTTGGATCTCTTCCCTTTCTTCATGCATTCATGCTGTCTCTCTGTCTTTCTCTCTCTGTTTCCATCATCCTATCACACTATCCCCTCTCTCTGTCTGTTAATGGTGCTCCATCAATCTCTCTCCCCCGTCTCTCTCCTCCACAATCGCACGTCTCAACAATCCAATCACATCCCTCAGACGGATGGCACCACATCTGACCGTTCATCTTAGCATGGATGGTGCCGGGCATGACTCCCAACACCTCCCAAGGCAGAAGACAAAATAAGAGAACCTGCCATTCCCTGCCTATTTTTAACTTAACAAGATTATTTTATTTACACAAAACTGAAGGACTCTCTTTTACATAGGAGGTGCCCCAGTGATGGGATATAATTAAAACATGTACATAAAGTTTTCATTTACGTTCTTCTCCATTTCACCCCACCATAGCTAAAAATGTTAAATTGCAACAAATGACTTTGTTACTTCTGAAACATGCAACCTAGGTTTCGTACTCGTTATCGATTACCGAAAAGAAATTTTTTAGTGTATGACATGTTCCGATTTCTTTTCGTAATATCGCACCAAAATGCTTGCCAAGAATCCCAAGCGGCCAATTACAGTCTATTTTTTCAAACACCATATTCCAACCAATTCAAATCAGCCATTTTTTGCTCGCTGATTCACAGATTTGAACTTAGATCATACATACAGTACAAAGGTCATTTTACAACAAAAAGATTGTTAAGAGAAACTTTATTTGTTAATAAACGCCTTCAAGTTTTTCAACCACAACAAGTATTCCTTTCCATCCTTGTTGATCATGTACTCATGCAAGAAGTTCATATTTCGTGGCGTGATGCCTCTCATTTCTAAATATCTCCGGAGACAACTCTGTAGATCATCACCGAGTACCCTGTGACCGGATAAAAAATAGTTAGCTATGCCCAAATACATCAATGCAAGTTCATCAATTAAGAGTGGAATCAGGAAAATCGATTTTGTGGGAATTGAATTCTGCCAAACCTAGACTGAAGAATCTAGTTTTAGATGAAAAAGCAAGCATGGACATAAAACTTACGAAAGGTCCCATCCCCAATTATTTTCTTCAACTGACATTCCATCAGCTGAAATTTCATCTGGGAAAGCTGTGCAGTGGAAAACCATGCTGAGATTATCTCCTTTGGAAAGCTTGACGATCAAAGGGACACTGGATTGTGCAGGGTCTTCTGTGTTTGCATTGCCATCATTGTCATCTTCCCCAGTAACAAGATTGGGCATCAAAGCAGCAACTTCTATCCTCTCGCTGTCGTAATTTCTGGTGAGCACTACAGCAGAAGCACCAGGTTCATCCTTCAGATCAAATGGAAATCGGTCTGGCAGTTCTCCCATCTGTGACGTTGATAAAAAAATTTAAAAACAGTAGGGGAAAATTGATTTTGTAGTGCCCTCAAATCATATCAACAAAGAACATTCCCTGCTGCACACAAAGAACTAGGAGTTAACTCAAGGAAACATGAACCAACGATTTAAAGAACATACAAGCCGATGGTCTCTTCTAGGTATGAATCATTTGCAGTAATATTAGTGTCTTCATCAAGATTGCATTAATTTTTTGAGTCGAATCAAGATTGCATTAATAACCACCTAAAACGAAAATCTTTGATTTTCAAGGCATGTTCTCCATAGTCATACTTTAACTTTTTTTGCTCCAAGGCCCTGTTGACCCACTCTAGATGTAAAGGGCAAGTGCCTCACTCATAACAGCTCTCATGTACATATCTTTGGAAATCATTGAAAGCAGTTGCCTGAGTCATACAATATAGATTTCTGAGTTAAAAAAGGGGAAAATCTTTGACCCGAAATCTTCAAGCCTACAGAGCAAGCATCGAACAAAAGACGTTGTATAGGAGAGCACCATATAGGAGAGCAAAGACTTCCGATACTGTAGGAGAGCAAAGAATTCCTGATACTTTGCTAAAGTTCGGACACACTATATAGGAGAGCAAAGAATTCTCGATACTTCGCTAAAGTTCGAACACACATCATATAGGAGAGCAAAGAATTCTCGATACTTTAGGAGGCAGAGAGGATACAATTCTAGCTGTTTTACTTCATCAAATCCAAGACAACATGCAGTTCAAAATCCATGGCACTAACTCAAAACACACAAAAGACTGTATATTTCAACTGAAGAATTTGTTTATATAGGAAGAACAGATTCTGAAGGCAAAACAACTGAATATTCTCAACTAATTAAAGATGCACGGAGATCATAGCAGTCAGTTAGGAATGGGCACTCAAGAACAAAAAGATTTATGCGATGATAGTGTTCCTTTTTCTCTTATATCAGTGAAAATAGGCACCTAGACTTACAGTGACGATCTGAAATTCTTCCATAACAAAAAAATCCACAAGGGAAAGAGATCTGCCATCGATGGACGACATCATAAGAGGCAGGGGCAGCCACCTTCCACAGAATTTCGAATTTCCGTGTATAAATTTCGAGTCTTTTACTAGTGTTTACTTGTCGTTACCTTCATCATTTTTATAGTTTGATATGGGATATGTTCCTCCAATTTAACTCCAAACTTTTGGCCCTGCCACTTAAAAATCACAAGTACAGACTCCCATTTCTTGCTGATATTAGCTTAATACTAGGCAAGATCAGGGCATAGGAATAACAATCAGATCATAGACTGAAACATAGAAGTCAAACCAGAAATCCATATAGAATTTGTAAAATACCAACGCATACAGAAAGGAATCGGATTTAATTTTGGTGAGAGAAAAAACCCACTACAATATGCGCAGATAAAACACAGTTCTCATCGGGATCATTGCAACCCAATGAGGTTACACGACACTCTAGCACCAGGTTTGAACAAAACCAATAAATTGAATTGAACTCCCAGGAACAGTGCAATCGATGACCATCACACCGATCGCCTAGACGAAATCACGATAGAACTGACCCAATAAAGGTCGACGGAATTCTCGGCGCATCTGATCTCGGAGTCGATGACGCGAAGGAGGTCAGAGTTGGACGCGGCGGAGAAGGGGGAGTAAGGAGCGACAAAGAGAGGGAGGAGACGGGAAGGTGCGGCGAAGGCTGAGAGAGGTCGCCTGAGGGCGGCAAGGAAGGCCATCGACGGCCAAGGGCAGCCGGTGAAGGTGGTGCAGGGTTTAGGGTTTCCAATATCTAATTGCAGTACCCGTCTAACGAGGGTTGATCCGACCCGAGATTTCCAATACCACGGCCCTTTATGATAGAAGCCCAATCCATATAATATCTATAAATTATAGGGATTTTTACTCGGCATACCCTATAAACTTTTTAAATTATCACTATGACCTTTTACAAAATGTACTTACCCCCCCCCCCCCCTCGACCCTATAAATTACCTCAAGAACTCCCACAGACTTCAAACAGATTAACCGGAGGGTTCAAGGGGTAAGAGTTGGTAAGTTTACATGGTCGAGAGGGGAATTAGGTTGTTCCAAAGGTCGTAGAGGCAATTGACAAAGTTTATAAGGTCTATCGGGCAAAAATCCCTAAATTATATTTAGAAGGGGAAAAAGAAGTATGCTCCCACGAAGCATAAAGCATACAAGTTACATGCTCTCATCTTCTAGTTCTCCAACTTTCCTCTCTCGCCTCTACTAGGGTTTTCTACTCTTTTGTGTTGTCATATGAGGCCTCAATGACTCATCATCGGCTAGCAACTGCGGCCTTCGGGTCATCTCCTTCTCGCTTCCCGTCAGTTGACGGGATTCTCTTCTTATACCTATATTAGGAGAGGAATTGTGTCTTCAACATTTTTCTTGGAGGAGGGTCTGCCCGACATCCACTTTACCCCATCCTTGGCTTCGAGGAGATCGATCTTCCTTGAGGTGCGACTCCTTCACTCCCCCATGCTCCAAGTTCATGCTCGCTTCTGCTCCCAACGACTCAGTGGCCCGGGTGACGAGAGTAGTCACCTCCACCCTCCAACCCTGCTTCCAGTGGCGGACCTAGGATTACAGCCTAGGTGGGGCACACATAAATAAAAAATAAATAAATGATATTACAAGAAAAAATAAATCAATATGAATATACATGTGCATAGAGACATATAAAGAATTATTTTGCATATAAAATTTTATGGAAGTGATAGGAGTTAAGATGTAAACCTCTTTTTTTAAAAAAATCATGATTTTAACTCATGAAAAATATCCAACATAAAATAGCGACATAAATAATGGTCAATTAAACAATTGCAAAGCACCCAAGTAACATCTACAACATTAACGTACGTATTGGTAAAAAAATTGGTTCCGATTGCATTACCCAATTGGTAAAATGATATATGTTTTGCTCAAACATACACATATATGCCTACGAAGAACGAAGACATTGTATTATTGTTACATGCATTGGAGTTGGAGACTTGTAGTGTATGAAAAATATGAGGTTACAAGGGAGTTGAGATTGCATGTGCTCCTACTCCTTGTTGTGGCACATCCTGGACTGGAGAGAGAGAGAGATGACTACGAGAGAGCCGAGGGTGTCTGGTGTTGAGACATGCTCTTATCAGGGATTCGAGAGGAGAGGCGAAGTATTGGGATGCGGTATCACTGCATGGAGGAGACTCGGGGAAGAGCACCGACCTAGAGAGAATGTGCGGAGCCAAACTGGGATCCGGAGGTGGAGTGCACGAGGCATGGGGAGGGATAGAGGTAGGGATGCAAATGGACGGATACAGATATGGATATATATTACCATATCCTTATCTGTTTTTGAATACGAATACAGATGCGGATACGGATATTGACGGATATTAAAACTATCTTACCATACCCTAAAAAAATTGATACGGATCGCATACGAGTAATGCTAGAAATGCTTTATAGATTGATTTAAAATATATACGAATTAGATAGAAAACACATGATATAAATTTACTAGATGTGTTTGTATCATGAAAAGTATACAAACATGATAAAAGAATGTATAGAATTATGTTATGTAGGGTTAAAAATAAATCTATGACTATATTTATATACGAAAATTGATATACGGATACGGATGTTTGCGGATATCAAAATGATATCCATATCTGTATCCATTTTACGGATACAAACATCAAAATCTGTATAAAATGGATACAGAGACGGATCAGATACGGATATATCTGTAACCATTTGCATCCCTAGATGGAGGGCACGATTCCAATTCTAAATTCTCGGATGATGTGGGGCTCAAAGGGCTCGTGTGGATTTCATATCCGTAATTCTCGGATGTGGGGGGGGGGGGCACAACCATATATTGCCACATTTTTAAAATTTTTAATAACACAAAATAAAAGGGATGTGAAAATTTAGGGAGGGCATGTGCCCCCCATACAGGGACGGAGACAAGGGGGGCGGGAGGGGGCTTGCCCCCCCATCTCCCAATTAATACTTATATATATTATATTATTATAATAGGATATGATTTATATATAAATAGTTAATTATAAATAATAATAATAAGTTATTATAATGCCCCCCATCTCTCATTTATAAGTTATATAGATATGGATATGTCCTTATAAGATCCGTTATTGTATCCATATCTTACAGATTTTCACATCCATATCCGCATCCGTTTTCAATTATATACAGATACCGATATCACATTCATATCAACAAAAATCTATATTCGTATCCGCATATCCATTTATATATATAGTTGTCTATTTATATTTAATTTTATATAACATAATTGTGTGCCTTCTTTTATCATATTTGGTATAATTGTTATGATATAAACAAATTTAGAATATTTATATCATTTGTATTCCAACTAATACATGTATATTTAAGCTAATATATAGAGTATTTATAGTATTATTCCTATGCCATCGATATCTATTTTATATCGATATCCATCTTTTACGGATATAGTAATATATTTTTCATCCGTTAATGTCTTTATATGCATCACATTCATATTTAAAATCAGATAAGGATATTGGAACACCTATATCTATATCAATATCTGTCTGTCTGCATCCCTAATCCCTCCAATCTATCAATAAAAAATCATAATATGACATGAATGTAATAATCTAATTATCAACATCTGTAAATTTTACGTAGCTACATATTACACATAACCCCAACAACAAAATAACTATATAGTGATCTTTTTAATTCATCACCATAACATCCCTTTTTAAATTATTACCGACATGTATTATTTCGTTGTGAAATGATATTTTTTGAGCCATAATTTAAATGTTGAGGGCTAGTATGTGATAAAGTACATACATGAGAGGGTAAACAATTGAGATGGAATACATAAGTATAAAAAATCCGAATCGATCCGATCCAATCTGTAATCTTATGGATTTGATTGGTCTGGATTCAGATATTTGATGGATTTGGTTGGATTGGAAAAAGTTAAAATCCGTTAAGGTTGGGTTGGACATGGATTAAGCTAAAATTCGTTCCAATCCGATCCATATACACCCCTAATATGCAATATTATATGAAATTGGTACATATATATCTCCTTTACATTCCTATATTAGGAACGATATAATATGTCTTATTTAAAAATTTTAATTTTAATGGTATAACTTAACATTGTATTAATGAAAGTGCATTTTGATTTGAAAAATTTTGTAATTTTAATGGTCTTAGAATTGTTGTAATCGATCTATTTTGGATGGATGACATATGAGTCTCTATTTCTGACGAAATTAGAATGACATATATTAGAAGGATATAGTGATACAAATATATGGTGGAATTTTTCAAAAAAATAAAAAATCGGAGAAAAATGAGGCAGAGGCAGCTCGTTGGCTGCCCTCTGGGGGCATCCTCATTTTTCTCATTATATGTAGTCTCAATAATTTGGCCCTCCCAAGCAGAAATTCCTGACTTCGTCCCTGCCCCCATACCCAATATGTGGGTCCGCCCATGCCTGCTTCCCCTTTTTTGCGATGAGTCTTTGAATCGAAGTCTTCTCTAACTTCATCTTTCTTTAGTTCGTCCTCTCCATCAAGGTGTACTACGTTCCTTGGAAGCTTTCCTTCTCCAAATGTGTGTTTCTTTTTCATGGAACTCCTTTGATCTCTCTCTCTATTGGCATATATATTATTGAGCATTTGATGTGACCCACCTGGTCTCGGTGATTGATCTATATGATCGGAACTTCAGGGACCTTGATGGTATTCTCTTTTCTTTTTTCTCGTACGGAATCATCTTGTTCCTTGAGGCCCTGTTCGTTTGGGGTATAAGGTGGAATGGAATAAGGGGAATAAGCCCCCAACACGCTTCCCCGTGGTACGACTATTCCCTATTATTTCATCTTATTTCACTCTTATTCCTATCTTTATCACACCTTACCTACTTTTATTTCACCTTATTCTCTTTATTCTTATCCTCCAGCCGAACGGAGAATAGATCCTTATTCCCCTTATTCTCCATCCTTATTCCTGCTTATTCTCCTATCGAACGGGCCCTGAGAGTGTGCGCTCGAGGTTTGTACACTATCGAGGTGTTCACTCGTCATGGCGGGCGGCTTATGTCTTTTCTTAGTTTTTTCTATGTTTTTTTCTATATTCTTGCTTTCGTCCGCTATCATCATGCAACACTTCCCATGACTGGAGAGTTGTGTCCTCCCTAGTTGGGAGTTCAATCATGTATGTTTTTTTATGGTCGAATCAAAGCCCCCATTCGAGGATGTTCACTCGTCAAAGAAAAAATTACGTGCTCTCACCAACTTGCCTCATTCTTTTTATTTTTTGAAATGAAATTTAAGGTAATTTATATTATCATATATTAGCATAATGCCATTTCAGATTTAACTAAATTTGAGAATTCTAAACAATCCATCAAGACTGCCAAAGTTTAACAGTCTTTGAATTGATGAAATTGACTCATTCTAGATGGGCATATTAGGAATGTCTATTATCCATGAAAATTTCAAACATATATTTCATTTATTATTCTAAGAAAATCCTCCTGAGGTTTTATTTTTTATTTTTAGAAAAAGAGGTGGGTGCATGATGTTGTTGTATGCTCCAAGGAAGTATACTGATTTATACCATTTAAAGAGACCCTTTAATTTATTAAAATCCTTATTATAGTGCAAATTGAAATTGGCTAAGCTTCTCCCAACACTTAATTAATCAACCAATTTAGATAATTAGTTAAACTATCATTACTTAGTTATCAAGCCAACTTTGGTTAAATAGATCAAAGATCCCCATAAATTGTTGAAATTACTATATTGTTAATGCATTGAGTTTGTATTACACAAAAAATCAAATTAAATTATTGGCATATTTGTGGCCATTCTATTACATGCGTGCGTGCTCGTTTATTGAAATGCCACTTCCTTTGTGTAGATGGCCACGCAAATTTTAAATTCTTTTTGGGATCATATTTGGAATTTTTTTTCCAAATATGACCACGTAAATATATCCATGACGAATTTCTATAAGAAAAACTTTTGACCGCGTTTTTTTGGCAAGTTCGTTTTGTCCTTTAAGAAATTCAGCAATTACTTGTGTGGCTCTTTTCCAATTCCTAAAGTTCAGGTACAAATATTCAAAAATATAACTAAACAAAACTCATAATTTTTAAAATAGACAAAATGTTTATATCAAAACGGGAGACAAACAGGCAACAAGCTACGTTGTTAGTCCTTTTTAATGTCCTTATAAGTAACCAATGCCTTTATATGGTCGTAAGTTGCCCGCTAACACAAATGCCTTTATATGGTCGTAAGTTGCCAGGTGTTTCTCGTGCATTATTAATAATCATTATAAATATTGATGCCCTTATAAGGTAGCTAATTGTATGGCCTTTGTGTCATATTTTGTATAAAAGTTTGTTTCATAGTAAACTGATCAAGACTCTCATATCATATCAAGACTCGCATATCACATACCTAAAAACGCATGCAATATACATAATTTATGTTGGAAAAGAAAAGAGTTCACCCATGTGTTTAGTACCACATGGGGAAGCGGTCACTGTTGGGTCTGTTCATGGGGCTATATAAGGAGCCCCACACCCCCCGTACTCATTGAGAAAGTCAATAGACAAACACGTCCTATTTGAGGGCTTCTCCCGTGGTTTCATTCTGCTCCTCACGGAGTAGGGTTCCACGTAAAATCATGGTGTTCCATGTTGATCTTTCTGTTATTATGCTCTGTTTATCGTTACCGCTTCCGCTTCCGATTTTCTAACATGGTATCAGAGCGGGTTTGATTCTCGAGAATTTCGTTCTCTTTATTTTTTTGAGATTCGAGTTGATGTTGAAGATGTATTTTGAAGATCAGCGTTTTGTTCATATTCATATTATTGTTCGAGATTTTAGGGTTCTCTGAAACCCTAGATCTGTTTATCTCCAGGCGCACGCCGCCGTTCCCAGGCGGCTCCTTCGATCGGTGTTCCTGCACCCCAGCCACGCGACATCAACACAGATCCTGGTGATCTGCGTCAACAGCCAGGCGCACAGGCACGCATTGCAGCCATGCAGACGGTCCCAACCTTGTCGTCCTCTTCAGATCTGCGCCTCCAAGAGGCGCAAGGCGCGAATACGGTGCAACCTCTCTCCTCAACGCAACCGCCTGCCCTAGGCGGAGCCCCGTCGCAGCCCTAGGCAGAGCCCAGCACCAGATTCTTCCCGCAGTGCTGTTGTTTCCAAGGAAAGAGGAGCATCCCCATGCGCACAACACCAGGTTCTTCCCCGCACAACCCATGACTCGCCGCGCATCTCCTCGCCCCTCCCTCTTTGGCGGCGACTCCCCCTCGGTCTCAGGCGGCTCCTCCTTCATCGTGGCGGCGCCCTCCGTGCGCCCCTTTGCCTGGCGACCTCTGTGCGCAATGCCCCTCCATCTTAGCGGCGCGATGCTCTCCTCGCGGCCCCGCCCTCCTTTCCAGCAGGCAGAAAAGGCCGCGCCCCCGCATTCAGATCGCTGGCACGAGCAGGAGCCCCCCGTCGATTCAGCAGAGAAATACCATAGGGAAGCGGCAGCTCATGGAAAAAGAAAGGTTCCCCGATGGGTTCCCACGGAACCCCAGACCCGATCATTATTTTTTTATGGGCCATTTGTGTGAAGAGCCCAAGTGGGGTCAAGTTGTTGAAAAAATGGAGAGAGGGACCGGCCGTTAAAAAAATGAAAAAAAAGAAGAGGGGACTGCTTATTGAAGGTGAAATGTTAAAAAAAATGCATGACATTCGAAAAAGGCACGTACCAAAAAAAAGGCCGTACGCAATGTTAATCAAAAAAATGGAAGCCCAAAGGGGGCTGCGGCAGATGATAAGAAAAAAAAAGGAGCACAAAGAGGGTTGTTCATTCCGAAAAAAGGGGATCATTATTTGAAAAAAAAGGGATGAGTGTAAAAAAAGAGGGGAGAGAAATTAAAAAAAGGAAAGAAGTTTGTTAAAAAAAGAGGTGCGTACATGAGAAAAGCCGTACGAAAAATTGTAAAAGGAGAAGATGAAGAAAAGACGCGTACAAGAAAAAGCCGTACACATAAAAAAATGCGATTCATGTTTGCTTCTCCCAACTTGTCTTTATTTTTCATTTTTCTCACAAGTTTGGGAGAAATGGGGAGTAAAAGCCATATGCATCCTACATCGTTGATTGACAGACTAAACACTCCAGATTTCACAGAATATCAAGTCATCTTCAGTATGCATCGATGTTCATCGTGGTGTCTATCCTCGACATCGACTCCGCACTGGATTTGTTTTCTTCAAGGCACGACGGAGACAAAGTTCAGTGACCTGCAGGCACGACTGAGACAGAGATCCGGTGACCATGCAGGCATGACATAGATAGTCCGGTGATCTTACAGGCACGACAGAGATACGTTCCGGTGACCTGATATACATGTCAGCAAGCGGGTTTGTCTACCAGTTGCGGATCCATACGTTTATTGTGGTGATTTCAAGTGAAGATGTAATGATGTATATTTTTCTTTATTATTGCAAGTTGCAGCTGTCCCAGCTACCAACTTGAGGAGGAGTGTTGGAAAAGAAAAGAGCCCACCCATGTGTTTAGTACCACATGGGGAAGCGGTCACTGTTGGGTCTGTCCATGGGGCTATATAAGGAGCCCCACACCCCCCGTACTCATTGAAAAAGTCAATAGACAAACACGCCATATTTGAGGGCTTCTCCCGTGGTTTCATCCCGCTTCTCACGGAGTAGGGTTCCACGTAAAATCATGGTGTTCCATGTTGATCTTTCTGTTATTATGCTCTGCTTATCGTTACCGCTTCCCTTCCGATTTTCTAATAATTTCAATACGAGTGTGGAACCATTTATTTATCTGTGAAGTTAGGTTTAAAAACGATGCTACGAGCATTATTTATTGGTAACATTTTCCACTTTACAAAGCCAGATCGTTGTAAGCATTTTACACATCCTTTTGTATATGGGTAAAATGGAGCTATCGCATCGATATCAAAATTATGAACGATGATTGGGATTAATCTTGATACCACTACTCCTACATAGATGTTTACAAGAACGATCGTGTGGACATCATAGTGAAGGACGAATGGGACTGCATCATTTTGTCGTGGGCTCGTGACCGTCCCCCATAACATAGAAATTCAGATTCGAGATAGAAGTCCCTTCTTCTTCTTCTTCTGTTGTTGATGCTGCTCATGATGCCTTTTATTTTTCAAGGGCAACGGGGTACATCTCTAGCGGATTCTCTTTGACACGCACCACCCGAGCTACTTCAGTAAGGCTGGCATGACTGCTTCCATAAGTTTCACAACTTCTTCCATGGTCATGCCATCTATATCGACCGCTCCCCAATGACAATGCAAATTCCCTCATCGATGTAAACCAATTTAGTGACTAGTTGTCGAGGTCGAGCTCATATCTAAGAACGCCAAGAAGAAAATGAATGGCAATGAAGGTGTCTGTTGTTCTTACCGCTTAGGTCTCTCTTTTTCTTGTTTTGTTTCATTGAACTACCTCTCTTTCGCCTTGTTTTTTGCATGTGCATTTTCCTGTATCAAACGATGAAACACATTTGCACGATTTCGATTGTATCAAGGACTCCAAAGGTTGCTTTTCGAACATTTTTCGATTGCAATTGTTATCTTTCCTACTGCAAGCATTCTTCTTATGGCTAAAATGATGTACAACAGCTCTATTCAACATTCCCAGTTGACGTTATGAAAGAAATTAGAAGACGTATCATGAATTCTTATATTAGTAGAAAACTCATATCTCAATAAATACATAAATAAATATAAGAAAAAGGGAATTAAAACGGTGATTTTGTGATGAAAAACATGAATGAAGCATCATATACTCTGGAATTTGAGTTAACAGCTCAAGGTGTTTGAGTCAATGTCCAAAAAAAAAGCGCTTGTATATAACTTGCAAGGGTTTTACGATGCAAAACAACATTCCAATCCTTACACATAAGAACTCTTATGGCATGGAAACTTAAAAATAAGTTGATGTCCTTAAAAAGAAATGAAAGCTCATGATTCCTTACGCAAGAATTGTAAAGTTTGATGTAAGCTACTATCTGTGCACGACCTTATTTTGGCTTTCAATGTAAGCCTACTAAGTAGATATTAACGTAGTTTTCGATTGGCACATTAGGAAGCCTTGAAGAAAATTATGTAATATATATCTTGAGGGTATTGTACCATTGGAATTGGTTTACCAGATACAATCGATGATAGAAAATATACATCAAGTTTCCTTTTCATGTTATTGGCGCGATCTTTTCTTGAGGAAGTAAAAAGAACATGCATAGACACCTTAGTATATTTATTTAGCATGGTCACCTCTCATTCTATTTGGATTAGATGCTTATAAAAGAGCTCAGGCCTTGTATTAGTTGAAGAAAAAAATTTAATTTATTATCATATTCAAGCCACAATAAGTTTCATTACAGCTAGGCTAGACAGTTCAAATGTAAAACTTATCGAGGTCCAATATCACTATATTCAATATGTATATGTAATCAAGGTAACATGGACACCTATAAGTAATATATTAGCTGATTCTTTTACAAAGAAAATTTAAATACGAATATACTTTATAAATGTTGTTTTCACAAGACTCATGAATGATTGATTCAAGTGACGCAAACAACACAAAGAAGATGGGACACTTCATGAATAAGGAGAGTGTAGAATATCATTGACTATTTTGATCAAGCAGGAATGGTCATGAATCTACATGATAATATCCATGAATATATCAGCTTTAAATGCTGAAGTTTATGCCATGAAGGCACAAGCAGGTAATAAGAAGGCCTTATATATTGATTTTTTCAACAACAACAACAAAGTCTTTTCCCATAATTAAGTAGGGTCGGTTACATGGATTCTTCACCTCCATTCAGATCTATCTTGAGTCAATCTTGGGCTTATATATTAATTTTTTATTGAAAAAAAAATACAAGAACAACAAATAGAATGAGTCAGTGGTCATCAAATATATATCAAATAGTGATCTTAAAATTGTAGCTTCCCTTTTTTGGTTGTAGATTAATGTGGAAGGAATGAGTTAGGTTGTTAAATTAGTAAAAATAATTACAACATAGATATATATATATATATATATATATAACTAGGGTTCTAATAAATAAACATATGTTTATGTTCAATCGTGTAAGAATATCCGGAAGATCAAAGTTCAAATTTGGTTCAATATAGTTTTCAAAACGTGTATTGTAGATTTGTAGTTCAAGTTCATTTGGTTGGAGTTCAGTTTGATAATAACTTATTAGTGATTTGACTCAAATCAGACTTGTTAAAATGAACAAGTTTAAAAGTAGTTCAAAACTAGAGTTCATTAATTAAGTTTGGCAGTTTGATAAGATTTACAAAATTAAGCAATGATTCAAATTAAAGAGATGGTGTGTCCTCCCTTCCAATGGCTAAATCAAAGTTGAAAATAAGCTTAAATCTATTGTTCATTATGTTTTACAAATATGGAATGCAGCTTCAACTCTAATATTAACCATAAACCTTCATACACATACACTATACAATTATTTGTGTAATCAAACTTAAATACGTTGGATGAACACATGTTATGATCATTTATGGTTTATGAAGCTATCGAGCTAAAATTTAAAGTTCATGTTCGCTTCCTTTGGAAGCAAATGAATATTTTTTGAGTTATTATCTGTTCAGTTCGATAAAAAATCATATTTATGTTCAATATCAGATCTTCTTTGTGTCATCGGATGCAACCAAAGGATTAGAGAATCCTAGAGGCTAAGATTTATGTAAAACAACATGCACATTAAATTTTTAACGTTGCAATTGTGAGATCATCTTAAAAGAAGGGATAACCCGCCAAGTTGTCCAGCTCCTATGATGTTGAATATGGATTTCAAGGTCAAGGAATCTTACCTGAGTCGAGATCTTGGAGAGGAGTGACTACCATACATCTGCGTCACCACATCATTCTTCTCATTTAATCTCATCTGCTTCACCGCGATCACCATGTTACCTCAAATTCATAATTGTGCATCGTCGCCCCTTTTGTAGTTCTACCGCTCATCTTTAACAAGCCGAAGGGTATCGAAACTACATTCTCTGGTCTTGAGCATTCAAGGTGCTCACTGTAGGCAAAAGAAGATTTATGCCCACATGAAGGATCTCCTGAAGGAGATGGACATGAATTATGCTGCTTTGTTACAAGACAACTAGAACTCACAAGGAGACTGGCAGTGTTGAGAAGCTGATTTTAATGATTCTCCTAGGATAGTGCCAAAGATATATAAAATTTTCATAGGTCGCATCTAAAATCTTATTATAGCTATATTGCGATGAAGATTTTGGTAGTCTTAGGATTGATACACCTACGGTAGGGTTGGAAGAGGTCTTTAGGGTTTCAAACCTTTCTATGAAGGCATGCATGAGCTTGTGATGGAGGCTGGTCGTTGAAGACCACGTAATAGACCTTAACATGGTCAGTTATGGGAGGGACACAAGGCATGTTGCTACACTTCTATATGGATCGTTTGACATGACACAAATATAGTTGCAACAACAAGGCATTTGGATTTGGTTTTGGCAATGAGTTGCTCCTTGTGCGTAGTGGTTCTTTAATTAATGTCTTTTTTTATTTGATTGGAGAGATTTGAATTTGATGAACATTGAAGAAATGAGTGCTTTGAGAATGAAAAATTTAAGGATAGTGTTTCATATGACCTCTTGCAACAACCCCAAACATAGTCTCGCATCGATAATTAACAAAGTATAAGAGTGGGTTATAAGTGGTAGGGAATCCCACGTCGAGAACTCACAAAGTGTAAGAGCTGGTTATAAGTAGTGGGTACTACTAATAGATAATTGAGCTTAAGCATTTTGGATGGTTGTTAATGAGCTCGTTTGGGCCCAATCACAATAAGTTACTATAGTCAGTTTTCCTAGATAACGGACGGGGGACCTAAGCCGTGGGTGTTACAAATGGTATCATTTTTTCCAATGATAGTAGAAAGATCTACCCAAGAGGTGGAGTCACCCATGCAAAGAAATACGAGGAAAAATACCTGGAGCGTGCAACTGCCATTGTCACTAAGAATAAGTGATGGGCCATGTCGCAATGAGGACATTACGAATATAAGTTTGGGAGGTTGTAACACCCAACCGAAACGTAGTTCCACATCGGAAACTCATGAAGTGTGAGAGTGCATAATAAATGGCGAGGATCAATACTTGAGAACTTTGACTTAAGCATTTTGTGTGGTTGTCAATGTGTTCTTCTGGAGCCAAATCCAACAAGTTGTCAGGATTAGTTTTCCTCAAAAATAGTCCAAGGACCCAAGCTGGGATGCTATTAAGAATACACTACAAACTGGACCAGGGATGAAGCCAGGATTTTTGGTATGGGGGGGCTATGTAAACTTAAAAGAATTTATATCTATAAAATTTTTTACTTGAAATTATGACCAGAATTTTTTTAACTAAAAATCATGTCATTTTGAGAAGAGATATAAAATTTTTTGAACAAATCGCATCATTTATAAAAAAATGAATAAAAAGCCTAAACAAAGTTACAAGTAAACTTTTACTAATTAGTTGCTAATTTTTTGATAGTATCAAATAAAATCATTTATTTTACATTTATATCTAAAAAACTATTATAATATATATATACACCATAGCTTTTTTAATAAGAGGTCTAGTAATTTCGAGGGTCTGGAGTGTCCTATTGGGATTTGAACGCATGTCCTTTAAGGTGGAGGCACACTGTAGTACCACCAGACCACTCCTTGGATTCATATATAATATAGTTAATGATATAATTGTCTTGTTAGTAGTTAAGGGTTGATATTCGATCTACACCTTTATGGAGGTTCATAAGATTTCGAGTGAAATATATTTTTCATGACAACAACAATAAATAATTATTTATAAATTGAGCATCGTTGATGATGTAATAACATATGCCATTTGTCAATATTTTCAAAATCAAGTAGAAAAATTCTCAAGTAATTTAACGACAGTTTTGGTTCTAAAAATCATTAGGTGGCATCATCAAGATCAAATACTATCACATGTTTTTTCTTAAAAGGTATCTACAAAGTTAGGATGACTTTCTGCTAAGAATATAGGTCATGAAAGTGGTTTGCTTCAACCAGATCAAACAAAAAGGAATTACAATCTCATGGCACAAGACATCCATTTTCATTCTCTTTTACAATTCGTCATTCTTGATCACATTGATTGCCTTTTTTATTTTCAATTTGGTATTTTTATTTTTTAAGTTTTAGATTACCAAGTGACATGTTATAATACCAATTCTGAAATCTAAATCATGAACGATCCCTGTAAACGTATAGATTCTTTATGAAAAATATCAAACAGAGAAAGGTATTATCACATTTTATATAACTTTACGAATATTAAATCATAGTGCTCATAGTTGGAGCCTATTTTAATGTGAAACATAAGAAAAAATAAATTAGAATAATATGGGAATATTTCGAGAAATTATAATAGAAACTATCAACTTCAATTGTTCACATTTTTAAGTAAGAGAACAAAATCTCATTCATTATGCAACAGGGTATTTAAATTACAAAGTTTATATGTTTAACGTAAATATCAACTAACCTTTGGATGGAGAAACAAGAATTGATGTTAGTTACTTCTTCCCTACATTAATGCTAAATATCACAGGGAGGCCTGGATGAGAGAAACAACCCCAGAGAAGAAAACCCCGATGCTATTTATAGTACTAATTTATAATTTTGATTTACTTTTTTTTTCTCTATATTAAAATTGATAGGTTATTAATAGAGATAGAAGATATTACTTGCTCATTTTGGAGAAGGCATTTCCTAAATAATAGGGATAGAAGATAACAACTCCTAAATAATAGGGACTTTGCAAAAATATTGGGGGGGCCAGGCCCCCTCCCGCCCCCTCTCCCTCCGTCACTGAACTGGACGTCCTTTGGGGACGCTTATTGGGGACGGTCAAGAAGTAACCGTCCCCAATAACAGTATCGGGGACGGTCAGTAGCAAACCGTCGCCTTTCTAATGTAATAGCGACGGTTAATATCGACCGTCACCATTAAGTGACCTTTAGGGACGGTTCTTTACCCGTCTCTAAATATGCTAGCCCCTGTTTGTTTTTTGTCAACCCGGGAACTGTAGGGGACGGTTATAACCGTCCCCATTACTCCACTGTGCCCGTCGCCTATACAAAAAACCTTTAGGGACGGTTATTTACCCGTCCCTAAATAGGCTAGCCCCAGTTCATTTTTTGTCAACTCGGGAACTTTAGGGGAGGTTATAACCGTCGCCATTACTCCACTGTGCCCGTCGCCTATACAAAAATATAGGGGACGGTTGTAACCGTCCCCGATAGTTTGTTATAGGGGACGGTTGCAAAACCGTCCACTCTGCCCTACTAAAAGGGGACGGTTCACTCATAACCGTCCCCGATCATTCATATAGGGGACGGTTGTGTGACCGTCCCTGATGGTCATATACCCTCCGGCGGATGCGAGTCTTCCTCATTCTCACGCGACTCGCCCTCCTCCCTCTCCAAAGCCTCGTCGCCGCCGTCCTCCTGCCTCCTCCTCCCTCTCGCCGCCGCCGTCCTCCTCCTCCTCCCTTTCACCGTCGCCGTCCCCCTCCTCCTCGTCCCTCTCGCCGCCGCCCTCCTCACTCCTCCTCCTCCCTCTCGCCGCCGCCCTCCTCCTCCTCCTCCTCCCTCTCGCCGCCGCCCACCTCCTCCTCCTCCCTCTCGCCGCCGCCCTCCTCCTCCTCCTCCCTCTCGCCGCCGCCCTCCTCCTCGGCCTCAACTGGTGCCCGTCCGCCCGTCGCCCGTCCGCCGCCTTGCCCACCGCATTACTCGATTGTAAGTTTTGTTATTATTTTTTTATATATTCATCATGCTTATGATTGCATATTTTCTTAATATACTTATTAGTTTAGTCAAATGCTTAATATAGTAGATTAAAAAATAGTGGATAAATGCTTAATTGTGAAAAATACTTATTAGTGATAAATGCTTATTAAAAATATTTAAGATAGTAGATTAATCTTGATTATGATTAAATGCTTTTAGTGATAAAAGATTATTAATTTAGGTAAATGCTTGTAAGTCTTGTTTTAAAACATAGTTAGATTAGAAACATAGTAGTAAAACATAGTTATTAACTTTGGATGTTATCTATAGGCAATGGATAAAAGTTGGATGAATAAAAGATTCGATGATTTTCGGATATATAACCAAGGGGTTATGGGATTCTTAGACTGGACATTTCGATTTGAGTCGCTCTATCATATTGTAGGAGGTGAAGGAGATAAGATACATTGTCCGTGCATAAGATGCAAGAACACTTTGACACAAAATCGAACCATGGTTTACGAACATTTGATTTTAAATGGTTTTTGACTCCATTATACAAATTGGATGTATCATGGTGAAGGAATTATTTTGGACGAAGAAATTAATGACCAAGTTGATAATGAAAGAGATGTCCCTGAAAGAGTACATGGCCGTGATGCTATGTTTGAGTTGATAGATAACATTCGAGGACATAACACTAATGAACTGATGGATTCACCTCCGGATTCCTTACTTGAAAAATAGAAGATGCAGAAAAGCCATTATGTGACGGAGTCGAAATGTCTCGATTGCATTTTCTTTTGGAAATGTTTAAGATAAAAGTAAAGAATCAGTGTACAGCGGTTACGATGACAGATATCTTACAGTTGATTAGGACATTATTAAATAATCCAGAAAATTTTCCAAAGGATTGGAAGGACGCTAAATCCAGATTTCGGGCACTTGGATTAAACTACGAGAAAATTGACGCATGTCCGAATGACTGCATTTTAATTGGAAGGATTACTCAAATCTAGATACATGTCCTGACTGCAAAAGTAGCAGATATAAAAATTGGGCCATGATTCGAAAAGGAAAAAATCGAAGAAGATTTTACGATTCTTTCCTTTAGTTCCTAGATTACAGCGATTATATTCATATGAAAGAACAGCAAAGATGATGATATGGCACGGTAATATCAAAAAGAAAGATATAACTGGTGTTATGCGACATCCGTCTGATTCAGAAGAGTGCAGGAAATTCGATGAAATGTATCCATCGTTTTCTGAAGAAGTAAGAAACGCACGTTTAGGTCTTGCTTCCGACGGTTTTAATCCATTCGGAAATATGAGTACGAGTTACTCTATTTGGCCAGTGATAATTGTTACATATAATTTGCCACCATGGATGTCAATGGCATCTTCTTTTATGATGATGACGTTATTAATACCTGGTCCAAAGGGACCAGGTAATGCGATAGATACATATCTGCAACCCTAATACAATAGGTAGTAGGGACAGTTGTACCCGTCCCTAATAGTAATCTTGTAAGGGACGGTTACAACCGTCCCCAATGGTTTATTAAATGAGACGGTTGTTAGAAGCGTCCCATTTAATCAAATGAGACGGTGTCTGAAGGGACGGTTTGAAAACCGTCCCCTTTGATCAAAGGGGATGGTTATACCTACAAAGAGGACGGTCTTTGACCGTCCCCTTAGACCCACCCGCCTGTAGTGATAGTATCGAAGCGAGTTCCCTCTAATAGTGGAAAGGGATACCCGAAAAGAGCTACGTCGAGAGCGTACAACTGCCATTATCACTGAGAATAAGTGATGGGTCATGTAGCAACGAGGATATTGTGAATATAAGTGAGGAGATTGTAGCAACCCGAAACATATCCTACACCAGAAACTCACAAAGTGTGAGAGTAGATTATAAGTGGTGGGGATTACTAATTGAAAACTTGAGATAACATTTTGAGTGATGGTCAACGGATTCATTTGAGACTGAATCCAATAAGTAGGCAGGGTTACTTTTCATTGATGACGGAATGTTACACCTCCTTAAAGATTAGCTTATCTCAAGATACCATCTCCTTGTCTCAAGAAGAGGAAGTCTTATTTCTCAACCAACTCTTCTAGATTTATAAGATAATTATTGCATTAGTATCCCACTGAAAGCTTAAATGCCAAATTAGCCAAGTACAATGAAATGTGGAAAGTTTCATTCCATATGAAAAATGGTTATATGAAAATTAGGGATGCAAATGATCACAAATTGTATCTTTATATATGGAGGGACACAGATTATTCCGTGGATAATATATAATTCACCGTAACACTTACAATCAGAAAAATGTGCTTGCAAAGTTGAAATAAATAAAAGACTAAATCAGAATTGCCTAAACTATAAATAGGACATTATAAAAGTGAAAATAAAGTAATATGCTCAACAAAGCAACTTGCACAATAGATAATTAACTATCATCAAGATACACATTTTTTCCTGTGTTTGTAAATGGCTCCGAAACACAATATTTTAGTTGCAGACCATATTAAATATATGTCAAGATACACAGATTCAATAGTACAATAACCATATTTGCATCCACAAAAAAATTCATATTTTTACAAAAAAAAATGCAAACGATATTCATCCTTGTATCCATCTCCATATAAAAGAAACTCATATTAAAAATTAAAAAAAACATATCCGTATCCGAATACAAATGGATATGTTAGCGGACCATACGGATAGACCCGAATCCGGTTAAGATTGTCTGCACGAAATTTCAGGCTTTTCCAGCCCCTTTTCCCTGAAGTGTTCGACCGGGACCCTCGAAAGGACTGAAATGGTGGACTTAAATTACACTCCTTCGAAATCAATCCAGTCCGTGCTTGCAACTGATATGAGATATATTCTTAACCCTTTTGATCCGTGTTAAGTTCATAGCTACATGCTACCCATGGAATCGCCGTATTAAAAAGAAGACGGTATCAATTATTATTACAGTTTTGTCAATAAAAACAGCATAGGAGAGTAGTGGAAATCTGAAGGTATTACGTACGCTGCAAAGAGAGCAGACGTGAAGAAGGAAGACGGAAAGAGTAAAGACAAGTTTTAATTGAAAGCTTCACAGACTTCAACCATGTTCTCCTCTCTGTACTTGGAGAATACTCGTTGCTTGACCCTTTTTTTTTGGTAAGTGTAAATCTGTGTATTTCAAAAAGGGAGCAGAATCAGATACAAAAAACTAAACAAAAAACTTAAGAAATAGGGGGCCGTGTAATGACCCCAATTAGAACCTCAGTCCCTGAGTTACAGTAGTAAGGTTGAAGCCTGAGGAGAGCAAAAACTCAGGATACTTCAACTGCGTTTGATCCGTGATACTGTGTAGTTGATTTCCTCAATTGTGCGCACAGCCGACTGACTGCCATTCGAAGACCATAATCGATTCCGATCTCGCCAGATGTGCCAAACCACAACCGCAAGCAAGGTAGCCGCAGAAGAGCGTGTACTTGGGTAGTCAAAACGAGCAATCCAGTCGAGCATATCCATGAGGTGAGAAGCATGGGGTGGCTGCAGGGATAGAGCAGCACATCCATGGGGTTTGGAAGATCGGATCAGGCGACTTATTAATGGTTGGCGCACCTCCTCTCTGTCTATGGTTGGGCGCGTTCAGCTTCTAAACACAGTGATCCGGGGTGTCTACTTATTTTGGATTGCGGGCGCCCTAATTCCAACCACGAATGTCAAAAAGCTTGATATGATTTGTGCAGATTTCTTATGGGGAAGAAGGCGCCATGATATTGCCCGGGCTTCTATTTGCCTCCCTAAGTCTGAAGGGGGCATGGGCTTGAAATCTTTTGTTGACCTTCGTGAGGCTATGATCGCTTCTTGGGTGTGGAGGCTTCTTACCGCGGAAACGTCTATCTGGGCCGATTTTATGCGCAGGAAATATTTGACTTCCAGATCGTTTTGGGATATCCAGGCCTCCTTCTCTGCTTACAGGTTATGGTGCAGAATGCTGGACATTAGACCCCAGGGAGAGGATCCTCTGCTGTAGAAGGTTTTGCAGCAGAGGTGCTGTAAACCCAAATAATTTTTTTTTCTGATTTAGATTCTAAAATCTAATCTTACAGATTGAATCTTTGGTTAATATTCTATATATCCTCCAAATTTCGTTTAAATCTGACATTATTTGCTATTTTATCTTAATGGTCAAACAATCGGTCAAGATCTAAGCAACTTGAACTCCATTTAAAAAAGATCCGAATCTTGAACTATTAAGATAAAATAGCAAATAATGTCGGATTTAAGCGAAATTTGGAGGATATATAGAGTATTAACCTAAGATTCAATCTATAAGGTTGGATTTTAGAATCTAAATTTTAAAAAAATATTATTTGGGTTTACAGCACCTCTGCTGCAAAACTTCTACAGCAGAGGATCCTCTCCCTTAGACCCCATATTAGCAATGCAATTGTGGGGATGCTCCCCCCTTCATGTGGGTCCATTCCCATAGGGTTTCTCCTTTGCGGCCGCTTTTGATCTGCTCCGACCTAGGGCCTTGCTGGTTCCCTGGGCCCCTATCGTTTGGGACCGTAGAACTCCTCCCCGTTGCGCTTTCACCCTTTACCGTGCTTTTCTCAAGAGGCTACCCATTGCTGACAGACTTTTATCCTTAGGGCTGCAAATACCTGCTACCTGTAACTTATGTTCCTCGTGGTCGGAATCCCATAACCACCTGCTATTCGATTGTTATTTCTCGTCCACCGTTGCTTGACCCTTGTTTAGTACGATTTGGGGGGTAAAAGTTATTGACTTGCTACTGTACCACCAATCTGAACCATACATTTTGCAGGTCAAAAAGCAACAAATCCCTGATGCGAACAAAAAGAAAGCTTCACACAAAGTTTTGGAGTTAAGGCTCGAACATACATACATAAAAGAATCTTGGTACAGAAATTAGGCAAGTTTGTGATAACGCGCATATATGTATAAGGCCAAAAGAAGAATATCGTATCTCTGGAATGACGAGGTGGAAGAAGATGGACGTCTGCATCAGAGAGACGTGGTGCGTCCTTCCCAGACAGATGAGGTGTCCACGCAAAGCTCACTGAGAGCTTGCATCCCTCACGTGCACTTTGTCCGATTCCTCTGCTCTCTCTCTCTCTCGTGTTCCGCAAGCCACGTCTACAAATAAACGTACGCGTCCATGGCCTTTCTGATGCGGAGTTCGGAATTTCTGGGATTCTGACGGAGCATACAGCAGGATGCCATAAATGCATTGATTGCACTTGTCTTTGAAAAAAGACCTTTCAAACTTAAGAGGAAACTTTACCGCAGTGATCTATGGGTCTAATTCAGACAACGAACGCAAGGAGCTGTGGACACATCTATCTCAAACCTCAGCCAATAGAAACTGTCCTTGGCTGGTCATTGGAGATTTCAATGTCATTCGATATGACCATGAGAAGCGGGGAGGCAGGTTGCCTCTAAGAGGCCCGATGGATGACTTTAATGAATGCATTAGCAACTGTTCACTGTTCGAACTCAACTCTAGCGGGAATTCCTGGTCCTGGTCAAATTCCTCTATCGGGACATCACGCATTGTTGCTAAACTGGATCGTGCGCTGGTTAATAATGCTTGGATGAGCACCTTACCACAGTCGAGATGCGTGTACTCTGCACTTTCATCCAGTGATCACCATTTACTCACGGTTGAGCTCTCTCAGATGCCACATAGACCCAAGCCATTCAAGTATTTCAATTACTGGCAGGGACGGCCGGGATATTTAGAGGTTGTGGAGTCTGCCTGGAACATCAATGTGCGTGGAAACCCATTATTCCGCGTGGCAGCAAAACTGAAGAGCGTAAAGAGAAGCCTAAAAGATTGGGCTGCCAACGAGGGAAGCATATTCAAGGAGGAAAATGATGCAACTAAGTTCCTACAGAACATCACAGACGCTCTCTCTGAGGAGCCCATGGATGAGGGCTTGGCAGCATTGGAAAAAGAGACAAAAGAGTACATCGAGGGCATACAGAACGATCTTCAGTCTGCGTGGAAACAGAAAAGTCGTGTCGATTGGTTAAAACTTGGGGATCGGAACACGAAATTCTTCAGCCTTTCGGCCAAAGCCCGCATTAACAGTAACAACATCCCGCTCCTTATCGATGCCAATGGGGGGATTATTGATAAGCCGCTTGAGATTGCCAATGAAGCGCTTAACTTCTTCAACTCCCTTCTTGGGCCTGAGCTCCCGCACCCGATAAGGCCTACTCCTCCCCCACCTAAACGCATCCTATCGGAGGAGAGCAGGACATGGTTATCATGCCCCATTGATGACAAGGAGATCTGGGCGGCACTCCGCTCTATCGCCTCAGACAAGGCCCCTGGTCCTGACGGTTTTAACTCGGGATTTTTCAAGCAGCACTGGAGGCTTATCAAAGAGGATGTCTGCTCGGCTATTGACTTTCTCTACAGAGGCGGAAACATGGTTAGGCAAGTAAATCATGCCTTCCTCACTTTGGTACCTAAAAAGGGAACTTCTTCCAAGCTTGGTGACTTTCGGCCCATAGCGTGTTGCAATATACTATATAAAATCTTTTCCAAAGTGTTGGCTACTCGGTTGGCTGATGTTCTCCCCCATTTGATCTCGCTGAATCAGACGGCATTCGTTAGAGGAAGGTCCATCGGGGATAGCATTCGCCTTGCTCAGGAACTTCTATGGGGTTTTAACAGGCGTCGCTGCTCCAACAAAGCATGTTTAAAAATTGACCTTACAAAGGCCTTCGATTCTATCGAGCACTCCTTTATTATACATTCTCTCAAAGACATGGGATTTGGCGATAACTGGATCGGATGGATTAAGAACTGCATCTCTACAACTTCCTTCTCCATTCTCCTAAATGGCTCCCCTGTTGGCCTATTTCATGGCACTCGTGGCTTGAGGCAGGGGGACCCCCTGAGTCCGCTATTATTCACTATCGGCCTGGAGGCTCTCACTAGTATTCTAGAGGCTGCTGTCATGGATGGCAGATTCCGACCCATGGGAAATGGCAGATCCGCTGCGCCTACCCACCTCATTTATGCGGACGATCTACTCCTTTTCAGCAATGGTTCCACCCGCTCCCTCATGGCTATCAAGGACATGCTTAGTGAGTTTCATCTGCTCTCTGGCCTACAAATGAATGCTCGTAAAAGCAAAATCATCCGTCCAAAGTTTTACGCTGACTGCTTCAGCTCTACTCTACGCATTGGTATCCTTAGCCAATGTCTGCTGGCCACTTACTTGGGAATTCCCCTGTCCTCTTCTTATAGGGGAAAAATCATTTGTCGGACACTTGAAGATCGGGTTTCTGCCATACTGGATGGTTGGAAGGCTGTGACTCTATCCATGGCCGGTCGTTCTCAGTTGATATATTCGGTGTTTGGCGGCGTTCTATTATATTGGACTGCGGGCACCTTTTTACCTCCTTGTACAATCAAAAGAATTGATATGATCTGCGCGAACTTCTTATGGGGGAGAAAAAGGCATGATATTGCTTGGCATACTATTTGCCTTCCTAAGAGCGAAGGGGGCCTCGGCCTACGCTCGGTTGGCTCCATGATGAATGCTATGATTTCTTCTTGGATCTGGAGGTTGCTGACCTCCGATGCTTCCATTTGGGCGGTTTTCATGAGAAATAAATACCTCGCGCGGGGTTCATTGTGGGAGATGCAACCCTCCCCCTCGCACAACCGCACGTGGAAGGCCATCCTTAATGGGAGAGGGCTCATCCGTTCAGCCATCACCATGGACTCTCCCCCTTACACCTGGGTGCACAAGGGCAAAGGTTTTTCTTTCTCCAGTGCCTATGACATTGTTCGGCAAAGAGCGGAGCCCCTTGTGTGGCCCTCTGTTGTTTGGGGAAAATCCATCCCCCAAAGTTCTCTCATACAATCTATAGGGGGGCTCGACACCGTCTGCCCACCACAGACAGGCTCGCTAAACACAAAATCTGCGACCACACGGCTTGCTATCTATGCCTCGAAGATCTGGAGACCAACGACCATATCTTCTTTGAATGTTCCTTCTCTTCTAATATTTGGACTAACAGTTGCCAGCTTCTGGGACTGCCTCGACCGAACAAGTCGAATTTGCTTGACATTCTGCATTGGATTGCTGACTGGCCTGATGGAGAGATTAGGAAAAGATTGGGCACGGCTCTTGCTGCAGCGGTTCACTGCATCTGGGCTGAGAGAAACAGAAGATGGACAAAGGGCTCTCCGTTGTCTACCGCTGCTATCATCAACTCCATTGTCCAGTACTGCCGAATACTTATGTAATGAGGAATTTTGAGTTTTTGTTTTGCCTCAAATCCTCTTTTTTCTACTGCACCTAATTTTGTCCCTATATCTTTCTGGGATGCTGTAATAGTGGCAGATTGCCCCCATGTAAAAGTTTATACTTACTGAATACATACCTCTTACTTACCAAAAAAAAAAAAAAAACTTTACCGCAGTGCATAATGCAGTGATTGCACATGTCCCTGAAAAAACCCTTTCAAACTTAAGTAACTTTACCGTAGTGTTATAATGCATTGATTGCACGTCCGGGAAAAAAAACATCTTTCAAACTTAAAAGTTAACTTTACCGTACATTCAAATAGACCCTAATGAGCTTAATTAGATGTATGGGGGGTTTCTACTAATCTCTGAATATTAGTTGTTTGGATGGTTATGAAGTTGGAGATGTTGAAATAAGAAATGTGATGTGATGTCTTATTAATTTGTGATGGAATTCCAACCCGAGAATGAAGGAGTAAATCAAGTTAGTTCGGAGTAACCTAGTAACCAAGCAGACCTTAAGGGCCCGTTCGGTAGGAGAATAAGCATGAATAAGGATGGAAAATAAGGGGAATAAGGGTCTATTCTCCGTTCGGATGGAGGATAAGAATAAGGAGAATAATGAAATAAAGGTAGGTAAGTTGGGATAAAGATAGGAATAAGTGTGAAATAAGATGAAATAATGGGGAATAGTCGTACCACGGGAACCGTGTTGGGAGGAAAATGGGGGCTTATTCCCCTTATTCCATTCCCCCTTAACCTCCTACCGAACACGCCCTACTGTGAGGAGGAAAGTGGGTTCGTTTGGTTGCAGGGTTGGGCAGGGTTGCGTTGGGCAAGGGTACCCCTGTGAATAGTAAACTGCGAGGAGGATTGAGCCGTTTGATTGGAGGGGTAACTGGGGTTGGGCCAACCCTGCATCCAAACGAACCCTTAGCTCTTCATGGGTCGACCTATACGATCCATTACAACAACTAGTAGGCAGCCCGTGCTTTGCACGGGGTATGTGGATGTACATGTCTTCACTGACCATTAGATTCATTCATTAGAGATTTGACATGAGAAGAGACCTAGTAGGATCCTCATGCAAGAGTAAAGGAAATTAATATAACAATAACATAATTATTGATAGTTTTCGTCATTTTAGAATTTTTATATTAAAGCCTGTATAATATAGTGATGACCAGAGTTATTGAGGCAACTGTAAAGTGTAATCATTAAATGACATAAATTTTGATGCAGAATATCCCATGATAGTTTAAATTTAACTAATCGCAGAAACTTAAGCGAAGAGAACCACGATAAGGGTGATGTCGCAAACTATCTTATCGCTTGCAATGAGATACATGTTGATATACCCTGCGCTAGATATTCCAAAAGGTGTAGGTGGTGTCCGATGGGTGAGTTGTGCCCCAGGACCATCATGAGACCATCCTTTCTGTTATACTTGTAGGTCTTCAGGAGGGTATAATGGTAGGATCTCACTCATACTCACCAGCAAAGGCTTTCACAATTCTTCCATTCAAATCACCTTATACAAGTTTAGTCATCATAAGGTTTGATCATATAATTCTAGGTGTTTTTTATAATTTAATTTTATACGGCTCAAAGGTGAGATACATCAAGATGGTGTGCCTATGTGCCTTGATGTAGGACTTGCGAACTCAAGCCATGTGTGTATCATGTTCAGCCTCATCACGAATCATGAGGCTAATCTCTTAGGCCCAGTCAGCCCAATCACAAACCCCACCACATTTCTTAAACCCTTGTCAACTCAATTGCAAACCTCCCCACTAATTGATTCATGTGGTGTATGAAGTTCTCTACTTGAAGCAAACCGATATCTTAAAAGATAACCAATACGTAAAAGCATGCACAACTACATCATAACCCCAAAAGTTTGTGTAATTGCATCATGACTCTTCATGTTAATTAGAGTAAGATCATAGGGATCATTATGTAGTTACAAAGAGTATAAGGCTAATGGTGTATTTTATCCATATTTAAAAAGTTGTGGTTTAGAAATCCATATATAATATTAACATTATGATCCCTGTACAATATTAATCTCATTGGCATTTAAATCACAAATGAAACATGTATAACAAACACCATAACAACATGGGTATACAATGACAAGTTTTTTACTTCCATTACTTTTACTATATCAACCATTGGTGTATATATATAAGGGGTTGATGGGGCAGCCCCTTGGGGGCAGCCAACATGGCTGCCTCGCCCTATTTTTGAGCAATTTTTTTTAGTTTTTTTGAAAAATATCGCCATGTATATTCATCCCTATATCCCTTATATGCCGTTCGAATTTCGTCAGAAACAGAGACTCCGACGGCCTCCATCTAGACTGGGTCGATTTAAAAAATCATGCGACCGTTAGAAAAATGACGTCTGGATGGAGGCCGTAGGAGTCTCTGTTTCTGACGAAATTCGAATGACATATATGAGGGATATAGGGATGAATTACATGGTGATATTTTTCCAAAAAATAAAAAAAATTACGAAAAATGAGGTGGGGGCAGCCTAAGGGCAGCCTCATTTTTCCCATATATATATAATGATAATAACTTTCATGCAACATTATTTTTTATAATTAGAATTAACGACAAGGTCATATCCACTGCTATATCACAACGACGGTCCAAATGGTATCGCTCATACATTTTAATTTTTCAAAACTTTTGTTAACCATCACTAAATATTGAATTAAAATAATAACGATATATCTAAGCACTAATTAATTACTCATATGCAATATTTCAGTTGAAGCATAATGTCTGATGGGAATTGAAGAAAGTCTGAAGGGTGATGGTGATGCAGTTGATGAACTTCCGACATGAAGAACTTGGGTATGAGGGATCTCCTAAGAGTAATTAATGAAACCTTGAAATCTTAAAGCAGTGAACTCCCATTTCAATCGGATCTTAAGACTCTTGGTCAATGAATAGATGAAGCCCCTCAAGCTTACTGCAATTTGGTAATTAAGAAGCTGATCGAATCTGCAAAATCAAGAAACTGTTAGAAATAATAAATGTAACTTGGAGGGCATACAACAGGTTCTACTTGTTGGAAATAAAATTCAAAATATATCCTTACACACACGATGACTATGTAATATATTTGCTCTATCTATACCTATGAATCGTTCAATCAATGGCAACGATGGATCGCGGCATAACATTACGTATGCATAGTGTAAACTTGAAACCTTACTTGAATATATTATCAGGAAAATCCTACAATATTGAAATCAATTCATCCTTATTGTTGCACTCTATCCCGGATGGTTCGACGTCGGTGTAAGAGATATCATACTCATGCATACACACCATTAGATAGGCATGGCCAAAATCACATACATGAGATGTTGACGATGTGGGAGATGTCGCTGATATGGCAGACCCTGCCATCGACGCATGCACGAGAGGATGATGCCGCCGAAGCTGCAGACGAGTTCACGCGAATGGATCCATGCATGCGCGCGAGACCATCCGGGATGATCTAAGAATGACATCGGCCACAACGGACGGGTGGTTTGTGGCGCCCGACCGGGTTCTCTCTTTGCTCAAAATATGCAGTCAGAGACGATAATGGGAAGAGACATGCGATGTCCATAATGGTTATGATATTTATCGAGGCCTATGAAGAAGATGGGGGAGAATATATGCGGCACGTAACATTTGAGGCCAATGACGCCTGGCGCCTTCACCAGCAATGCGTTGGCACGTCCCGCGATCTCCATTGCAAAAGCCACTTGAACCTCAATGAACAACTATTAAAATTTATTATATCAAATATATGGAATGATAAAAAAAAGTCACCAAATATACGATTAAATCAAATAAAAATCGATGAACAGTGTCTATCTAAACAATTAAAATATATGAACAGTGCCGTGAACAGTAACATGTCCACGGCGCTTAATATATAGTAAGATTCTAACAAGTACCCGATCTATTTGAACGGATAACGGTTATCCGCAAATAACCGTGGAATCATATCATTCAACAGAATACTCTCACGTGGAACCAAATTATATCAAATGAGGTAGATTCCTCATCATTACTATGTGGTATATTCTATGAGAACTAAAAATTCCAAACAGGTCAGAGATTTTTTTTTCAAAAATTACTTCTAGATCATGGTGTTAAAAAGAGTAAATTACATAAAAGTATCTAAATTTCACTCTCGAATTCAATGTAGTCCTAAAACTTTTCTAAAAGTCACAATGTGATACCCAATTTATACACGCGGTTTCAATGTATTACTTCCGTCTTTTCTCATTAAATTGATTGTTACTTTCTTGTTTATGACCATTATACCCTTTCTCCTCTCTAGAAGAATGAAGACATCCCCTCCCCCTCCTGCCGCTACTCCTACCATCGTCGATGCCACCCTCTCTCGTCGTCTTCCTCCATCCATCTCGCAAGCTCGATCTCGAACCTTATGATCATTTTATAAAGGAATAAGGCATGAGGTATAAGGAGGGATAAGAAGTATAAACTAATGTTTATCCCTTATGTATGTTCGTTTGGAGGAAGAGGATAAGGAGAGATAATGGGGGATAAGTGGTATTATTTTCTATTCTCTTTTCGATTCTAGAGGAAGGATAACAAGAGAAATGATGGATAAGTTAATTATTTTAGATAAATTGTTAGATCAGCAGCAGTTATTTGTACTTTTGTGGCTGGAAAAGTCAGTAATAGAGGGATAAGTGGTCAAACCTTAGGAAGCAGATCATCTGCAGCACTACAGATTCTACTGCAGTGTGTGGATCATCGGAGCCGCTCGATCTTGATCGAGCGGTTAGCATGATATTCATGGTACGTGCCCACAAAAAAGTGAGAATTCGTGTGAACCACTCGATCAAGATCGAGCGGCTCTCGTGATCCACAAAAATTGTAGCAGACTCTTCAGTACTGCAGAGGATCCTCTCTACAAACCTTATCCCTCATGTTGACTCTAAGATCAAAATATTGAATAGATTACTTCCCCTTATTCCTCAAATGAATGCCCCCTAGGGCTCTCCTGCTCCCCACCTCTACCTCCCTCCCCTCCTCTGGTGGGACCCCCTCCTCCCTTCTTCGTCACATTGAAGAATTTCGTCCCCCTTGCTGCTCACGTCACGACTAAGCTCAAGTAGGGGGTAAGATTACTTTCTGACACTGGAAGGTCGTTCCCCACCATTGAGAATATGGGAACTAAGAGGGTCTTTGCTCATTTGGAGATGCTAGAGAAGTAGAATAGGGAGGATGTGCATGCATTGGATGTTACGTTGCCTTCTTCAGTTATATCTGTGATTGTAGAGGTTCAGTTTTGGTTAAGTCCCATTGTCCATCACTAGCGTATGCTTCACGGTGCCCACACAAGATGCTGCTTTGAGCTCTCTCCCATCGCTTTTGTCATTTCCTCGTCGCTCTCCAGCACTATCTTCATGATGGTTAGGGGTGTTCAATATTTTCGGATCAAATGGATACCCAAACCGACCTGGTTATTTTGATCCAAAATTGATGGGTATCCATGAAAACATAACCGGTCGGGTACTTGCATGTAGGATTGCTAATTGAATTGAATCATTCGAATTCGACTAGGATTTGTTCGATAAAAAATAAAAAAAGTCCGACTCGAAATCAAATGAACTGAATTTGAATTTAACTTGTGGATTCGATTCCTGAATGAATTGAATATGAATTAACCTGAATTCGTTCGATAAAAATTCAATTCGCTATTTATATACATATATATATATGTATGTATATATGTATCCATATATTTACATTCATATACATAGTACATACATATATATATATATATATACAAATAATACATACATATTTACATACGTACATGTAACAACCCCACTCTACGTCTATTAGGATCATTTCCAAATATTCTTCTGCAATGAATTATAACATAATTACCATCAAAAGTTTGACATGTATTTATTCGAATTCATTTGTAAGTAAATAGATGTAGAAAATAATATATAAATATGTACTAAAAAAGTTAGTTTAATTTACATTTAAAGATTTAGCATTTGCATTATAACTCTAAGCATAACATGTACAAGCATCTAAGGATACTCTAAAACCAGCTTACTACAATTATTAAAAGTTACTTTTAAGCTTATAATCATATCTAGGCTCCGTTGGTATAATTTATCATGTTCAGAATTCATCGTTATAATTTCCATACATCGATGTGATTTTTCAATACGTGACATGTCTATGCAACATTAGGAACCATTAGTGAGACTTATTCTCTTTCCTTTTCCCTTCATAACAAGTTTAAGTGGTTCGACCCATAAATATGTTATGAGTCAAAGATGTATATCCTTCATTCATCGGTTATACAAAACATATAAGTTCATGTCTTTACTTCTTATTTTAGCCTAATGATAATAACTTAGATAAGAGTTACTTTGTATAAGTAATAATTAATCTTAGTGTGCTATTCAGAAATTTTGAGGCATTAAGAGGATTGCAAAGCATTTTAAGTCATCGTAATTTAATATGTATGCATATATATATGCATGCATAATCATATTAGCTAAAAACTAAATATTTAATATAAAAAAGAATAAAAAATATAAGTCGTAAAATCTACTAGGAAATATCAAATGTTTAAGATTGTTGTTCTAATTACTCACCGATACAATTATTTTCATGTTCCCACCTTCCTTACACTACCTTTTCCATTCTCCTTTTCATTATCTACCAAAGATTTCAAAAACCATGGCAGATTATGGTGGCCTTTCTCCTAGCACATCAAAATGATGATTTTGCTGCTTCAAGTTTCTCAAACATTTATCGTGGCTCAAAATTTATCTAGATATCTCTCCTCTATTTTTTCTATTTTGATTTTCCGTGCATGGCAATCCATGATAATTATCATTGTCAAGATGACATTTGTCATTACACGAGTAATTTACGAGTTCTTCTCACGATGATGTATGTTGTTCCTTTGTACATCAAAATTCCGTATATTTCATTTCATGGCTTAATTTTTCGATATTGAAGATCATCACGTTTAATGAAGAGATTTTATATTGTTGCGTTATTTTTACTATTCTCGTTATTTTAACCAATAGTGTTAATTTGTATCAACTTTCTATATAAGTTTGATCTCGTCTTGCTTTATCATGCAATGATACTTTTTTCAGCTTTTTCTTCAAATGATATTTTAACTTTTTCATAGCCTCATATAGTTATATTATATTTATATATTCTGTATCATAAAAAAGTATATTTATATTGTAAAAGACATATAATAATTCTAAAAATTAGATACTTTTTTCCCATTGTATTGATTTGATATTTTTCTTGATTATATAGCCTTTTCAACTTATCTTAGTGGTATATATTCAAAATTAGAATTATACAACACATATTTATATTATTTATTCTTCATATAATTTAGTTATATAAGGTCTAAAACATCAATTTTCGCTTCAAATTCGAAATAAAATGAATCGAATTTTAATGTTCGAAACTCAAAATAAATTGAATCTGAATTTACGTTAGCAAATTCGTTTGAAATTCGATTCAGGTTCGGATTCAAAACTTTTATAATGAATTGAATCAGAATCCTGTTGGAATCGAAGGTATTCGATTCGATTACCTCTACCTGCAGGCAGCTCATTCGGTCAATGATGGAAATCTACGAAAATCCCATTGGATGTTTCAAGTACCCTGTTGGGTAATACTCGAATTCCCAATTCCCATTGGTCTCATGCCCTTGATTCACGGCTAGACAACATATCTGTCGTGCAACCCCAATCCAGCCGAGGCCGCAACCCTCTTTTCCGGCTTGCAGCCCTCCACCAGACCCGATCTTAGCCCTTGCTGTCCGGTTCCGATGACGAATGCTTTGAAGTGATAGTCTTTCGATTTTAATTCCTATTTTTCATCTTCTGGGTGTGGATTTGGGGTCGTATATTAAATTTTCCGGTAGCTTTGAGATTCCTCTTTGTTTACAAGGAGATTTTTAATAAGAAAATAAACTTTTGAATGATGTGTTTTGTTAGGAAGTGAGCTCTGTTTGAAATCACAACTGGGTTTTTTTTGTTAGGATAAGTTAATATTTAAATGTAAATGGCTATATAGGTACAACATGTGCTCTTCGTTTACGTGCTGTTCCAAATTTATTATGAGATTATATAAATTTAATTTGTGCTCACTGGCACATGAACATGGATATAAGTGTCCATTTCATTTTTTTACTATGTGATAATCTAGTTTGTCAAATGTTGTAAACCTGATATATGGTTTCCAATGCAATTGATGTAATACAACATAATCACATTATAATTGATGTAATCACAGGTACCCGTAGGTATCGTTACCTATTCGGATGATCCGGGTATCCGTTGGTATAGGTCGGGTCGAGCCTTGACTCGGTTATGATGGGTCAGGCTGGGTGATGATCGAACGGGTCAGGTATCTTGTAATGCCTCACATTACCAAAGATAAGATTATGTATCCACTGTAGTATCATGTAAAGTAATTACAATAAGCATATTATATAATTTTGGATAACACAATAAGATTTTATTCATCATATAAAAATCCGATATCTACTAGGTTATATAACTATGTAAGAAGTAATTGTATATCTAAATATTTTTTTAAAAAAATAAAAAGAGTCAAGGATCAATTAGATATCTATTGGCATCTAGATCGCATGAGAAGATATTAGCTTAATAGATCTCTCTCGCTACCGCTACATATAGCTAGCTACTTGGATATACAAAATTTTAAGGAGATCCAAAATGGTTTTAATATATTCTTAAGATAATGAAGGGTAAAAATATATGTGAGGGTTTCATGTAAATACAATACGTTACATATAAATACAATGTCACAACCAATGATAACAAAAGTATGATTTAGATAAATATGTCCCAATATTAAATATGTAAAGTGTTGAGGGGGTTTTTGGTAAATGTTGCAAGGCCAATAAATTGACCAAAAGCCACGTATAGGGGTTACGTGTGATTTTGAGAAAAGAGTCCCGAGAGAAGATAAATATGGGCTGCGGTATTCAAAAGGAAGTGATACTGATAGAAAATGGATAGAAAAGAGGTGCCGAAGAGAAATGGAAAGAGGAAGAGCGAGCAGAGAAAGAGAGAGCAACACTGCATATTGTGTAAGATTCATCATCTTCTTGTTATTTTTTTGTCAAAATTATTCCCCATGCATGTAAGTACTATCAATATGAAAATTAATTCATGTTGTTTTTAACCTTTATTAAAATAGAGAGAAGAATAATCGAATCACGATAGTCTAACAAATAGAGAGAACAAATTCAGAGATGAAGTGTATATGTAATTTTTAAACAAGCTGGAGCTGTATGATTTTACATGTGTATTTAGTTTTTCCTATGGATGAAACCTCTATAGAGTTGTTTGTCTTAAATATCTTTAGTATAATAAGAGGGGATATAGGTAGAAATTTATGTATCCGTTAAACTTTTCAAACCAGGTAGATATGACAACTTTCGCATGTACTAACATGAAATAAGCATCACTAAAAATTATTGCGTATTCGATTATAAATGGTTAACAATGGGTACAAGTCCCAATATATACAAATATTAGAGGGAGAGTAAAGGGAAAAGAAAAGAAAACATGTAGTAATATAACAGACAGAAAATGGTATCTTAGGGTGCATCTGCATGTCCATAGAAATTCTAAGGTCCAACACATAACCAACTTATATTTTAAATGTTATAAGGAAAAGTGCATACATGGATGTCCTTTCCAGCAGTAAAGACGGATATGTGAGAAATGCAGGTGAGTGGTTCATAAGCTGAAGGCATCATTATTATCTTTATTTCATGCAAATATTTTTATGATGCAAGTTTTTAATATTTCAGATAGTTATGCATTTCAAGATTTTTTTTAGTATACTTGATGCTAAGTTCAACAAGTTTATTCTTCCCCATTATGAATATATGATTTATGAAATTTATGTGGTATACAGTGCAAAGCTTTCATTTTCTATATCATTCATGTTTAAGCAGTTATGTCAAGTTAAGCAGGTTCAATAAGATTCTTATGTTGATTATGCAAGATGTATGAGTAAATAATTTTTAAGTAAGATGCACACTATGTCATACATTCTAGGAAAGACATGAACAAGTAAGAGGACTTTGGGTCCGCATTCTGTATGCAATAGGCTTTGGGCCTTATGCAGAGTGTTCTTTGGCCTTTGGGGCCGTCTGCGCGTATGACAGTAAGATAAGGTCCTAGGTGGAGTTCGCTCTCCTAGGCTATAAGTAAGGCTAAGGTTCGCCTTAGCAGTAAGTGTTCATGAATTTATCAAGATATGTCGGGGTAGTGTTGCATCATTAAGTATGAAAAGATAACCTATATGTTTATTTCCAAATAGCAAATATGATTTCAGAACAAGTTCTGGTTATTTTTATCCATTATTTTATTTGTAGTTAAGAACTATCAAACTTTGATTTGATTTTGGAATGTTTTTCTTGTTATATAGTAATCAAGTTTGGACATTATTTTTCAAGTTGTGCTAGATAGATATTTTTTTATAATCATGTAGCTGGAGGTTTGTGACCCATTCACTGGGTCTAGGCTCATGTCGATGAGTTTGGGCTCACCACTTCAAATCAATATTTTTCAGGTACTCTAGAGAAAGAAGATATTGACCTAATTAGACAAAGTCTGGAAGAGGCATATCATGAAAGAGGTTGTGCCATCATAATTAATATCTATTTTATGATGTTTTCCGAATGCTATGGATTTGGATTTAAGATTTTCGATCGCTTTGTTCGATGATAAAATCATGCATGCAATACTATGTATTTTCATTTTATTTATGGAAATGTATATGATTACATTGATAAATTTATTACGAGTTGCAACATGTCAAAAATTTTTTTCCTTGTTAAATATTGTAAAGTAGATTTTTATGTTAAGACAAGAGTAAGGTTTAAGTCACGCTCGTCTCAAGGATTAGGCGGGATGGGTCGTGACATATCTGTCCCGTGAACACCCCTAAATTGGTGGTTACTTACCGGAGGATTCCTCAGGTGACCTCTGCTACACGAGCCCTTCGAGCTTTGAACAACACCGTAGCCCTATCTTTCCCGGTCACAAGTGAGAGATTAGAGAGAGAAGAAGGGAAAGTGTTATGGGTGGATAAGAAGTGATTGGGAATGGTATAATGGTTATAAATGTGAATTAACTGTTAATTTTAAAAAATGATAAAAGTACTGCATTGAAACCACTCATATAAATAAGGTGACACATTGTGACTTTTAAAAGTTTAAAGTACATTTAATTTGGGTGTAAATTGAAACCACTCATATAAATAAGGTGACACATTGTGACTTTTAAAAGTTTAAAGTACATTTAATTTGGGTGTAAAAATAAATGAGGTAAAAGTCATCATGACGATGATGCTCACAGGAGCATTAGCCTTGCATGAGATGACAAACAAGAATGGTTGTGCTTTCTGAAATCATCATTTTTTGTGTGCTAAAGTGTGATTTTACATGCTATTGTGTACACGTGAAAAATGAGATATTCATATAAATTTTTTAATCAACTACAATTGATAAGATATTAAATAAAGTGTAGAACAAGCAATTTGGATAGTCTGTTGTACATCAGATTCTGCTGCAGACGATCCAACCCTCCGATCCGCATCCGACATCTCTCCCCAGCCTCGAGATGCGTATCCCCAACCTCGACATCCGCACCGACTAACCCCAACCCCCTCTGAGCGCCTTACAGCAGCATGGGTTGTAAAAGCCCATTACAGCAGACGATCGGAGCTCTAGGACAAGTAGAGGATCGATCCGCATAAACTCGGGCATTTTATTTTATTTACAATAGAATTTTTAACCTTATTGACTGGATTCAAATCCTATTTTTTTTTGTTCTTGGGACCTTGAATCAAGTTAAAACCTATAATTAGATTCTAGACATTTAGGATCCCGTTGAAAATTTTGGAGATTCTTTTCAGGTTTTTTGCTATTTTGGTGAATTGTTAAAGTGTCGTGGGCATTTGTGTGATTTTCTCAAAAGAAAAGAGTGTGAATGTAAATAAAACTAAAACTATAGGCATATATGTAATTAATTAAAGTATCAGGACAAAAGTAAAAATCTTCGATTTTTTAAATAAATAAAAGTGGGCAAATTCCATGGAATGTAAATAATGTACCAAATTTACAGAAAGATTCCTACACGACTACATTGGAAATAGTGAGAGCTATGGAATATAAATGCAACTTTAACAGAAGTAAAGAAAATAAAACTGGAATAGTTGCAGTTAAAATATTAAATTTATGTGATATTGCAATTTGATCCAAAGAGTAAAAGTAAAAAGTGAAAAAAAATGCAGAGGTCCCTGGGACCCCTTCCTTCTTCCTTGGACGTCGGCGGCACGTTGGCGGAGCACGATGGTGAGGTGGCGAGGAGGTCGGATGCATCCACTGTCAGGACGGAGATGCGGCTGTCATCCGTGGTGCTTGCGCTGGAGTTCCAAGCTTGGATGCTCGGAGGCCGTTTCGGCGATGCCCGCGTCGGAGGGGTGACAGAGAATATGACAGGAAGGTGGTGGTCGACCTAGATGTAGGTATACAGCTTGAAGCCCGAATGGGTTTGCCGGAGTGTGAGGCTCTGGTGATGGGTTCTCGTGGCTGGAGCCGAAGCTCCCCAGATGGGTTCACTTTATAGAATTATGGCCATCGAGGGTTACAGGCAGATAGAAATGAGGGGGTGCGTAGGGCTATCAGGAAAGCTCGAGCTCGATGAGCTCAATTCGGGTTTGGTTCGTTAAAGGTTCACGAGTCGGACTCGAAACCTTAACGAGTCCGAGTCCAAGTTGGATTTTATGGCTCGTTAGCTTATCGAGTCGAGCTCGAGTTGGGCGTTGTTCAACCGGAAACTCGACTCGATAACTCGTTTCTCCTCTTAATAAAACGTTGAAAACATATATACCGAAACTTCCACGTTGAGTTTGATATAAAATAGAGGTTCACATTTTGCTTGCCCAAAAAGCTACAGAAGAGTATAAAAAATCAAAGTTACAAATGGCATTTGCATAATTTAATGTATAAAATAGAACAATGACTCGTTAAAAGGTTCATGAGCCTGATCATTTTGATGCTCGTGAGCCAGCTCAGAAACTCATTACTCGATAAGAAGCTCGTGAGCCAGCTCATTTTGAGGCTCGTGAGTCAGCTCAGAAACTCGTACCTCGATAAGAAGCTCGTGAGTCAGCTCGAACTCGACAAGTTCGAATTGGTGATCCCGGGTGCGACAGTTACAAGGGGTGCAGGTATAATGGCTGGGGATGAGAAAACGGCTTTGCAGGCAATCAATCCATGGAGAAGACTAAAAAATTAATTAGCAAATTGGGGGAGTGGTGAGCTTTGTCGTTCTCTATTTGGAGACTATTAAAAAATTAATTAGTAAATAGGGGGAGAGGTGAGCTTTGTCGTTCTCTGTTTGGAGAGTGGAGAACGTGGGAGAAATGGAGCGGGATACACGGTGGGGACAATTAAATAGGCAATGGAATTTAGGTTGGGGTTAAAAAAGGGCCATTGTTGTCGGGAAGAGAGAGAGAGATAGAGAGAGAGGGCTTTTAGTGGGGGATGAGTTGGTAACTTTATTCTTTAGCCAGGAAATAAGTAACGGGGATTGTTGTATACTTATACATGAAATTTAATGGAGATAGATGGAATGGAGAGGGAAGGAATCGTAATAATACTTTTTTTTCTCCCGGCAAAGAAGCTATCTGAAGCAACATAAGCAAAAGACATAGAAGACTGATAATATATAATTTGGATTAGAAAAATCACATGAATGGACTCAAAATTATACTTAATTCAAACACGATAACATGATAAATTTTTAGTGATTGATTACTTTGTGCCTGGAGCTGAGGGAGAGGTTCTTCCAACTACAAAGGTGGCGGAGGTTGAAGGAAGGTCTACTAGAGAGCACAACATTGTCACATATCATATAGGTAGCGTTCGGCTACAGGGTTAAACTCCCCTACCCCTTTTAACCCACATCCCCCTCTCTCCCCGTGGGCCCCACTTTATTCTCTTTTTAAAAAAATAAATAAATCAATTTTACATTATCAATCCTATCAAAAAATAATATATTATACCATCATATCATAGAAAAATTATAAACTACTCCACTTCTATTCACTTTTCCAAACTTTAATACAATCACATCACAATAACTACTCACTTTTCAAACCTCAATACAATTATATCACCCCAAACCCACTTCTAACCCACCCCAAATTTAACCCTTTATCCAAGCACCAAAATCCAAAAACAGATTACCTTCTACCAGTTTAACCCACCTTAACCCATAAACTAAACGCACCCATAGTATTTCATGGACACCACGGCTTAGTGGAAGATTACGAGAGAAGCTGGAGAAGGGCATTGACAATGGGGAGGCGCATGGAACAAGCTCTAGTTGGGAATTTGGGAGCGCAAGAGGTTAGGTGGAGGCAATGCTCCGAGTGGACTTGATACCAATTCGTGTACCCGATTCTTCCCATAGGATCGCCCAGGTTCAACGAGACAACAACTTACAGTTATCCAACTCGAATATCTTTTCACGAGCACTTCGTAAAATATGAGTCAATTTAACAAATTGAACACCCCTACCATATAGGCCATGTAATTTTGTATTCGGGTGTGGTATGTTGATGCCCCTCTTAACTTTTTTAGCTCTCTTTCTCTCCCTCCAAAAACCTCAATGGACCTAATGGATGTTCCCTTGACGATTGGTCGGATTGCCCGAACGTCTCCCTCATTAACTAATAGGCTCCTCATGGCCTTTTATCTGACCCAGTGAAAACTGTAAGCTACATCTCTATCGATACCGTATTCCACCTCCATTATCGGGCCTTCTTTCTCCTCTATGTCATTTGCTGTGGCATGTGGTGCCCCCACATCTTCGGTGCCTTGGGATGGTGGTGCGAAGCTGGAGCCTTTTCGAGTCTGCCGATATACCCTTCGACTTCCGATGACAAGGCCATATTGAACGCCACAAAGATGACTATGCTTGGACCAAGTGGAGGAGATTGGGCAAGCATTTGTCATGGACGAGGAGGTTGCAGAGGCCTTCACCTGCATCCATGGATACCATGCAAAAATCGAGCTAAGGCAGGAAGAAGAGGCTAGAGACGAAGTGGGGACTGGTGAGAAGTTGGACTTTCATGGGAGAGTTTGCAAATGATTTGTTGAAATATACCCATTGTAGGCAATATTTTGCATCCATGTACATTCTGAGCATTAGTTTAGACCGATGCACCCCTTTGGGAAAATAACTCGAACCACAACCATAATAATGCTCCAAGGGTTTCTTCCCTCGGTGTGCAAGATGCTAAACTCCTTTTTTAAACACCTTTTTTTAAGTTTAACTCTCTTTACCATGCAAACTGCTCCTGCTTACTTCTCACCTTACATATAACGCTTGGGCATATATCTATCTATCTCTCTCTCTCTCTCTCTATATATATATATATATATGCTTTTGCCCATTTTTGAATTATGGTGTCTACGTACTCCTTAATGGAGACACCATCTTATGAGGAAAAAAAATTAATGAGGTCTTTGGGCGTCCCCTATGGCTATATGTATGCAGACCTATCATCAGAAAGCTCGTCTTTTAATTAAGAAAAAGAGGGGGAGAAAGAAACCACAAAAAAAGGGAAAAAAAAGAGACGGACAAATTTCCAAAAAAATAAAGAAATTCAACGACCGAGGCAGGTAAGACCGAGGAGCAACCGTATCCATCAACCACGTGTCGCTACGCGGACGAGAGCAGACCCCAAACCGAACGTACACTCCACATGCCCGAACTCCGCCTTTTGCCACTTTTTCCGTATGCCGAACCCATCAACGGAACGTGTTCCAAAGAAACCACACTCGTCCCTTCCCCGCCACCTGTGCCCCCTCGATGCCTTTCGTGCTACGAGGCGGAGCCACGCGTCTGAGATGAACGGCGCGGATGCCACCCTTCCCACGGCGTGGCCCGCGTGGGATGGCGACCTCGCACCAGATGGAGCCCCCGAAGCACCCTGATGGCGACGGACACCTGCCCCTTTCCCACCACTGTCTCTCTTAAAGGAAACCCAACATTCGAGCTCTCGAGCTTCTACAGTTTGTGGGCGATGGCGGAGATCCTTTGCGAGGTGGGGAAGGGAGGCGAGGTGGTGGAGGCATGCAAGGGGCGAGAGAAGGCGGCGAGGAGGCGGAGGCTGGAGATCAGGAGGTGCAGAGTTCGGATGGCAAGTGGTGATGTGGGTACGAGAAGGAAGAGGAGGAAGGTGGTCGAATTGAAAGGAGACGTTTGTTGCGCTGTTTTGAAGGAGAGGTTGGAAGAGGGAGACGCATGCGGTCGATGCCCCAAGTACGGGATGACGTCCGTCTGCGGTCGGCGACGGGTGATGGAGGATGCCGTGTCCGCGATGCCCTTCGTGACGAGGGATGGAGTTGGAAGCGGGTTTCATTATTTCGGCGTGTTCGACGGACATGGCTGCTCGCACGTAAGCATAATATTTATATCTGGCTGTGTAATCTTAGCACACAACTGTATGATTTATTGTATTGTATTATTATTATTATGTAGGTTGCGCTCTTTTGCAAGGATCGCATGCAGGAGGTGGTGGCGGAGGAGTTGAGGAGCGTTACGCTACGGCAGCCGGAAATGGAGCAATGGAAGGGTGTGATGAATAGGAGCTTTACCCGTGTGGACGCGGAGGTCGTAAAGTGGCCGCATGCGGCGTCCGAGCGTAAGCTCGACTGCGGTTGCGAGCTGCAGGCTTCGAAATGCGACCACGTAGGATCGACCGCTGTTGTAGCTGTGGTATCAGATGAGCAGATCGTCGTGGCCAATTGCGGCGACTCTCGCGCGGTTCTTTGCCGTGGAGGCATCTCCTTTCCGCTCTCCGAAGATCACAAGGTACGTCTTTCCACCAATAAAAAGGGTCTGTTCTATTGCTTGGATTGTTAACTAATTACATGTTTGTGGTTCTAATTACTTCAGCCGGATCGGCCGGACGAGCTGCGGCGCATCCAAGAGGCAGGCGGGAGGGTAATCTACTGGGAGGGGGCGAGGGTCCTTGGAGTGCTCGCCATGTCTCGTGCCATAGGTAAAGAACGGTCAAAATAGATTCCCGGAATTCGAAATTAAGCATTTATTGAGAGGCCACTTAAATGCCTTAGTTAAGTTACGGAAGACCATAATTGTGATGGGTTCACGTTGCAGGGGACAACCACCTGAAGCCCTACGTCATACCGGACCCGGACGTGACGGTGACCGAGAGGACTGGAGAAGACGAATTCCTGATCTTGGCAAGCGATGGGTTGTGGGATGTGGTGTCCAATGCGACGGCGTGTGCAGTGGCAAGGATGTGTATGAAGGCCGGGAGTAAGGTTAGCGCCACCGCGGAGATTGACGAGGAGAGCAATAGTAGAAGCAGAGGGCAGTCGGAGAAGGCGTGCTTTCGGGCTGCTATATTGCTGACGGAGTTGGCAATGGCACGCGGGACTACGGACAACGTCACGGTGGTGGTGGTGGATCTCCGCCGGAGATGATTGTATTGGAATTCCGTGAATTTAATTTTATTTGCTAAAATGTAAATAAACAAAATTAGCAGCATAGTGTCATTTTCACATGAGTGTCGTTTCCATTGTTTCTGCTAATTATTGGGTTCTAATGAGGCCGTAGATAGTATTGCAGTTCATGTAGTACGGGGTGCAATTATTCAGGGAAGTTTACCAAGATTGACTAAACAGTTCGTAGTTGTTAAATAACAAAGTTCTCCAATTTTGGGCTGTATTAGACCATTTTGTGCGAATGAACTGCTGTTTGGCATTCGAACTCAGAAGAATGTCTTAATTTCCCTATAAAATTAGCAGAAGGTTTATTTCGGCATTGTTATGTATTTAGCGGCATGCGGATTTCAGAAGACGTCACTGTGAAATTGTCCATCATTATAAATATAGAGTTTTTTCCCATTCAGGGCATAGGAGCCCTCGATCGATCGGCGAACCGTTCGCCGATCAACCACTCTCTCTCTTCACAGCCCGTCTCGCCGATCAACCACTCTCTCTCTTCACAGCCCGCCTCGGGAGGGGTGGATGGCAGGGGCACGCACGAGCTGAGGTGTTGAACATTGTCGCCTTGTGCGTTGATCGGCGAACGGTTCGTCGATCGACAAACTGTTTGCCGATCAATGCCCTGAAAATTTCGCGGCTGACATGATCGGGCATTTTGAGGGCTCCCATCCCATAAATGGGAAAAACTCATGAAAATAGGAATATTCGATGCGCCCGTGCTATCCTAAATTGGGGATGTTGCACGAGTTTGGAAAGTAATGGTATTTCTTTACGCAGGGGAAAGCATTGAGCTTTAAAATCCGTTTTTTCCTTGTATAAGGAAACCGACGAAATTGAAAATTTAATAGAATAAGATAAAGCAGCTAAAAGCAGAACTGGATGAATGGGGATTTAATGGACTGAAAATTGAAAATATGGGATTTAATGGATGATGTAATAATGATGGACTGGTATATTTTGGAATAGCTTATTTAACATACGAGGGAATGGTATGTTTTACTCATCCTCGAATTCAGCAAGGACGATAGGATGATTTTAGAAGAACGAATTGATTTGATTATTCATTTGTCATTTTCCTTGTTAAAAATAGCTACGAATGATTTTTCGTTGGCAATTCAATTAAAAAATACAACAAATATGGCAAACAAAAAACAGCAACAAATAATTATCCGATATAGCAACGGATAATTATCCATTGGCGTATGGAAAATAGCAACGAATAATCAAAAGAACACTTCAAATGCCATAATTGAAAGACAAAATTTGAAAGAAGAGTTCTATTCGATTCTCAAATATAATTTCTTTTAGAATTAAAAATCTAGACATCAGTAGATCTGAAATGTTCAGTTCTAGATCATCTGTCTCCCCGTTGTAAAGATTGAACTTGACAGCCTCGGGTCCTTATCAAATGTATACTGAGGTCTTTCATCTGGGACAAGGCGAAGTCCTTGAGGTTCTGCTGAAGGAGCATCAATGGAGGGAGCTGCTCCTCCGTGTTCTCACCACTACCTCCTTTGAAGGTAATGCTCCTAATCCTTTATCACCATCAACAGCAGCAGGAACATGCGTATCAATGTGAAGCAAACATTAGCAATAATCACGAAATTAATTATAAAAATTAGGGTTTTTATCAATTATACGCCTCCCTTCTTGGGAATATCACTTGTACCTCCGACTTCTTGCCATTCCGTTTTATCACTTGTGCCCCTCCGTTACTTTGACCGTCAATAAGTTGAACTTAACCATGGTTTAATCAAACCATGCTGCAGTAATGAGGAGCATCTCTGGAAGAATAACCCCCAACTTCTCCTCCAACCCATCCTGCTTCGGAGGTATGTATCGAGCACCTCCCTCCGCACCATCCCGATGTACTCGTGCGGCTCCAGATTCCTCTTTATGAGGTAAGTCTCCACTCCATCCTTCACTAGCGTATCCACCGCAGCTTCGCATGCTAGTCTCCCTCCCACCACAGCGACGCGAAGCGCACACCCTTGGAGGCTCTCACCACCAGCGATCATGCATGGTGGCAGGATGGAGCGGAGGCGGTGGTCGGGCAACACTCGTCAGGTATCTATTGACAGAGGTCGAAGAAAGAGGTGAGGGTGACGCTCGCCGCGGGAAGCTAGTGTTGCTCGTGAAGGTCATGCCCTCGTCAGGAAGTTGGTGTTGCTCGAGGTGTAGCAGAGTGTACGAGGAGGGAGGGGCGGAGGAGGATGGGGTGGTGGTGGAGGGGGAGCCGTAGGAAGCGGCTAGGGCAGAGGGGAGGGGGAGGATGGGGAGCCAGAGCAGGAGGCTAGGATTGAGGAGGAGAGGGGGCGATGGAGGAGCAGGAGGGTGGAGGAAGAGGAGGGGGAGCCGGAGGAGGAAGCTAGGGTGGAGGAGGACGTGGAGGAGGAGGTTGGGGCGGAGGAGGGGGAGGAGGTTGGGGTGAAGGAGGGAGAAGAAAGACTATAACAACCTTTATTTAAATTTAATTCTCCTCGAGTCCTCAAAGTTAATGTTCGTTTGCATTGGGGATGGACATCAACTAATCCGAGGGGTACAAGTGATAGAACGCCAAAAAATCAGGGCACAATTGATATTACTAAAAAGGATATAATTGATATTGCAATATCTCAGAGGAGCACAACTGATAAAAATCCAAAAGAGTAGTGTACCATAATTTTCTGAAGAATCCTTTTGACCTTCTTATAGCCATCACAGTGGATACAAACCTTCGTAACAACACATACAAAACTTGATAAAATGTAAGAAGTAGACAATTTTGGTGATCATGCAATTCATTGCAGGGAGCTCCCGGGGTTTAAGTACAGACACGATCTTGTTAGAGACGTTTTATTTGATGTGCTCAGGCGTGCAGGTATTGCTGCTAAGAAAGAGGCGCCAGTAAACTTTTTAACTGACCCACATGAGGGAAGATCCACACTTAGACCTGCTGATATTTTGATCTTTGGGTGGATAGGAGGAAAACATGCATGTATAGATTTGACAGGAGTTCCACCGTTGGTGGGGTTGAAGAGCGGGACCTTCACAGCAGAGCATGCTGCACTTAAAGCTTCTTTAGCAAAAGTGGTGAAGCATGAGAAAGCCTGCACGGAGAATCAACATGCCTTCATCCCCTTTGGTTTTGACACCTTTGGCTTCTTAGCACCAGAAGCTATTGAGCTTTTAAAGAGGATCCAAAAAGTGATGAACAACAATGTGATGGACCATAGATCTATGGATGTAGTGTTTAAAAGAATTGGCTTTGCAATTCAAAAAGGTCTAGCGGCGCAGCTTGTTGCCCGCTTGCCTTCAGTTTCGATGTAAACTTACAATTAAAGATAATCGACATTATATGGATATACTTAAATAGTAAAAAGTAAACAGTAGGCATGCTTAAATAGTGAGACGTAAACAATCTCTGTATAGACAACACTTACATAAATAGCATAGACAAAAACTTGATAAATAATGAATTGTATAGCCAAATGATGGACGATCATATATTAACAAAGATCCAGATAAATTAACTAGAATCATGATCACAATAGTTCTATAATGCTCAAATATGAATAAGATAACTGCTTTACTCGCACACAAATTTGCATAAGTACATATTCACATATACGCACACAAATCTATACACATTTACATGCGCATATTAACAAACACACATGCATTCAAATACACACACATGCACAAATACAAACATACACACTTTCATAGACACATTCACGCATACACACATGAACTTACAACTTCACGCATACACACATGAACTTACAACTTCATGCATACATTTACAACTTCACCGACCCAGGTACATTCACGCATACACTTACAACTTTTCCCAAATACACATATATACACAAATTCATACTCAAACTCTTACATACACGCATCCACACATACATAAACACGCATTTATCATACACGCACTCCTATACACACAAATTCATCAAAACATACATATATACATGTACAAAAGAAAATTCACGCAAAGCCACACACATATACATGCATTCTTATACACACAAATTCACCAGGACATACATATGCATAAGCCTGAACTATTTTGTATAGAGAACTTCTGCCCTTTGTGAGAAGCCATCTCGCCTCGAGAGCAACGTCCCTAGATTCTTCCATTCCTTCCCCCAACTCGACACCCTCTTCGATGCCGTATTGGAGACTTAGATCATGGCTTGCCACCATGACCTCGTCCGGTCGTTGTCGGCAGCTAACCGCTCGACCACTTGACCTCGGTGTGGACCATACCGGAAAGGTAGCCGGCTGACCTCTTCTGACTTGAGGCCCAGCTAATCCATTGCCTGCCTTACAATGGTGACAGTGATCTTCTCAAGTACATCTTTTTTGTGGTATTGTTTTTGAGATGTTACAGATTTCTCGAAATCAGACCTTTCTTTCAAGGGTGGTTGGTGCGACCTTCTATGCATAGTCTTCAACTCTCATCACTCTTACAACCACTGTCAAAAATTTGCGACCTTCTAGTGATACATCTTTCTGATGTTATAGCTACACTTTTAATATTAGATCAGTTCGGGATTTGTTCCTTTAGGGTCCGTTCGGTAGGAGAATAAGCAGGAATAAGGATGGGGAATAAGGGGAATAAGGGTCTATTCTCCGTTCGGCTGGAGAATAAGAATAAGGAGAATAAGGTGAAATAAAGGTAGGTAAGGTGGGATAAAGATAAGAATAAGAGTGAAATAAGATGAAATAATGAGGAATAGTCGTACCACGGAGAAGCGTGTTGGAGGCTTATTCCCCTTATTCCATTCCTCCTTATACCCCAAACGAACAGGGCCTTAGATTGTTGGTATGTGTTGCATATGTACAGGTTCTACGCATGATATTATCCAAACTTATGTTGTTTCCTGTGAAGCCTCTCGAATATGTATGCGTTAGATGGACACCTTTGACATTTTTTTCCATACTCCTTTCTACATGTATAGGCACTGCGTGAGGAATTGATAAGAAAAGATGATACATTGTCGTAAGACAATGATGCTGCAAAGAAGGTGATACTTTTTTTTATCCGAATATCAACATTTGAATGTCTAGACCTTGCTATTCTAACTTATTTCACTAGTTAAAGTAGATTTAGAAAAAAAAGAGTTAGGAGAGTTCGGGGAGTGGGGTACCCACGCCAACCCGGGTTTTGCGAGAAAACTCACGGGTTTTGGTGCGGATCTAGGGCTGTTAGGAAAGCTCGAGCTCGATGAGCTTAACTCGGGCTCAGCTCGTTAAGGGCTCACGAGCCGGACTCGAAACCTTAATGAGTCGAGCCCGAGTTGGGTTTTATGGCTCGTTAGCTTATCGAGTCGAGTCCGAGTTGGACATTGTTCAACTCGGAAACTCGACTCGATAACTCATTTCCCCTCTTAATAAAAAGTTGAAAACATATATACCGAAACTCCACATTGAGTTTGATATAAAATAGAGGTTAACATTTTGCTTGCCCAAAAAGCTACAGAAAAGAGTATAAAAAATCAAAATTACAGATGACATTTGCATAATTTAATGTATAAAATGGAACAATGACTCGTTAAGAGGTTCACAAGCCTGCTCATTTTGAGGCTCGTGAGCCAGCTCAGAAACTCATGACTCGATAAGAGGCTCGTGAGGCAGCTCATTTTGAGGCTCGTGAGTCAGCTCAGAAACTCGTGGCTCGATAAGAGGCTCGTGAGTCAGCTTGAACTCGACGAGTTTGAGTTCGAGTTGCTGATCCGTGACTCGGCCCTTATCGAGCTCGAGTTCGAGCCTTAGATTTTTTTATCGAGTTCGAGTCCGAGTTGAGGCCAACTCGGCTCGTTGAACTCGATAGACACCCCTAGCGGATCTTCTCCCAAACCCTCCCCCAAAACCTACATTGAGCCTTCCTCCTGTAGCGAGGCGCAACATCTCTGCAGCATACGCCACCGTCTTGTCAGGTCTTCTCTCTGGAGGCCACGAACATCTCACCGTCTCTTCTCTCCCGATCACCCCATTTTGACATGGTTTCTTCATCTTCTTTGCCGCTCTTGCATCTCCATGTTGAGGAGGAAGTGTCGACGACTGGAGTTGGACTAGAGGTACACGCTGACCATTGAGATCTATCTTCTCTTTCACGATCTTGCGGGAAAGGCATGATGTGTAGAGGACGACGAGTCGAGCTATCCGCGCCTCACCAGGTAACATCCTACTTTGTAATCTTCGACGGGGATTGGTGTTCACAACATCTTCGATCTTGCTTTATATTGTGGTGTCCTCCTTGGAAGAGGGTCTTTTGACGAAAAAATCAGATTGGATGGGTATTCGCGGATCCACTGTGGAGGGATTTGCTTCATTTGCTTGTGCTTCTCATCGTACATCCACTAGTTTTGTTAAGTCGATGTAGAGAAGCACAAATATGAGTAGATCAGGCATGATATTCTATATTTTCAAAGATAAAAAAAGGGCACATGAAAGCAGTATTGTGTTGATCATTCTTTGTCGATTGGATCATTTCTTTCGATGATTTCGACCTTGTTTATGTGTATTTCTCTATCCATTTTTACAGTTGCTTTGCTATGGTTTGAAGAACTATTGTTTGATGAACATCCCATGTTTGAGGTTCTCGAATTTTCTGATTATGCCCTGATGATGTTCAATTTTAGTGTTAGCATGTACTCATCCATCTCTCCACAATTAGATCCCTAATGTTGATAGACTGCTACCCAATTTCACAGTTAGCTTTGCTAATGTGGATGAACTAATGATTGATGAACTTCCCACGTTTGAGATTCTCAAATTTTTACATATTGTCTGATATTTGATTTCAGTGTTAGCATGAAGATCCTTAATATCTGATTTGATGATTTAATGCTTGATATATGATATTTGATTTGATGAACTAATGCTTGATAATGTTTATGTACGTATTTTACTTAAGTTGATATGCTGTTTGAACTATCCATGTTTGAATATCCAAATTTCATAGAATGTGCCTTATTATATGATTTTACTTTTAGCAAATAATTATCCCTCTTTCTATGATTATATTCGTTCTATAAATGGGATGATATTTTGTTTATATACATGTTTATGTAGTTAGGCAATTACATCAAAAAAAAAAAAAATGTAGTTAGGCAATTTTCGTGGTTCCCTCCTATCCGATTTCATTAACTAGACCATGTTTTAGGTGCTCTGTTGTCTGAGCTACCCATGTTTGTGGTTCTCTGATTTCAATGTTAGCATATGCCTATCTTCCATTGCATAGCTATATAACTCGTGATTGTTTACAACATGTTTTTGATCTTGTCGGTGTCTTCTCTAGGCAGTAGGCATTGGTTTGCATATCGATTAGAAATAAATGTGATTTCAGGCAAATTAATAATATTTACATGCATTTTACTAGGTATTTAAAGCAAAAATGAAAGAATAAAGATGATGAAATAGATATTCATCACTCCCCTATACTTGCCTTTGCTAGTCCCTAGCAAACACAAGATAATAAGTGCATAAAATAAAATAAAGGAAAGAAAAATAAATAAGTGGAATTATTTTGATTCTTAACTTATTTTTATAAAATCAAAGTTTGGAGTTCAGTAGGACCTTTGGATTGTTAGTTTGTTCGTAATCTTATTAGGAATCAGATTTAAACTCAACAACCCTCAAGAACCATAAAACTCTATCCAAGTCTCCTCAAAAGCCAGGTTAGAACAATTACATCATACACAAACCCTTATGACAACGAGTTTTACTTGTACAATGTAAGTGAGATGTAGCTCCCCCATCCAAAATGGCAAAGAAACTGACTTCTCCGACATGGTGACCCTAATTCCTCAATCTAGCAACTCTTTCCTGGAGGAGCAGGGTATTCCCTTCCAAGTTTAAGTACAACTGGTTCAAGAAGTGGACGTAGAGAAGAGAATTAATGGAGACTAATGTAGTGACCTATCCTTGCAGCATGACTAGTGTAGTCAAGTCATCCAGTTGCAGGCACCATAGAACTTTGACTTTGAAGCAGAAGCTTGCTTATTGATACATAACTCCGACGGAATTGAATTTTTCATTTATTTTTCCCGTCTAACTTTTTTGGAGTCTTTATTTCATTCTATTCTTCAAATATTTATACAATACAACATTTACATAAGGTATTTTTCCTCTAGAGCCAGTAGACTATCCCTCTTTTGAAGCTTTGTAATCCATAGCATCCTGTCTTCATACGTTAGCAATACTAGATTGGGTTGGGGCATACTGGCCTCTAAATGGGACGATGAATGTTTGCACTCGCATGCATCTCATGACACTAAATTCAACCCTTCCGTCGCCTCATTTGAGTTGAGCTAAGTGTAAGGTGCAAGTGTCCAGGTTAGGTAATTGTTGACAAGAGTCATGCAACATGTGAACACAACCTTGTGGCCTCGAAAAATTAGGTCAAACTAACCTGAAGATCCTCAATTCGAGTTCCTATAAGGTTCCTGTGAAATTAAGTGGATTAATGTCCAACTAAGCTCCAATCTTCGTATTTTGTTCCAGACCATTTCAATTGTCCTTATCATTCCAAAGGATACAAATATTTTTGTGAAGTGTGCTTTCTGATTTTGAAATTTTTATGGGATTTTGAAAAAGATTTTGTAAAATTTTATGCATTTTTTTGAAAATATTTAGTAAAATTTTATAGGGTTTTGATGTTTTTGAGATTTTTAGGGGGTTTTTGATGAAGGTTAGTTAATTGTATATTTACAAGAATCGGTGTGGATTTACAATGGAATTTGCACACAACTATATACAACTTATATGTAAGTTTCTATTCACAGTTTTTAAATACAAGTACTATATACAAATTTTATAAAGAATTTTATTTGAGGTATTATGTAGGATAATTATAGACAAGGTTCTCAAAACAATTTGAAAATATTTTTACAAACATTTTGCAAATATTTTGAAAACTTATTTTCAAACATTTTTTACAAACCATTTTACAAACATTTACGAAGGTTGAAAATCATTTTACAAAGATTTTTCAAAGTATTTTGCAACTATTTTCCAAATCATTTGCAAAGTAATTTCCAAAACATTTTATCAAAACAAATTTTTACAAACATTTACAATAAGACTTTTTACAAAGGTTTGAAAATATTTTATAACATATTTTCCAGATGGTTTCAATAGATTTTTCAGAATAGTTTACAACCATTTCTCAAATCATTTTGTAAAATATTTTACAAATCAATTTATTTAAAAATTTACAAAGAATTTTTGTATACTTGAATTGTTTACCCTTACCCATTATAGAATGTTAGCCATATTATTAAAAATATATGAAAGTACGAGTTATGGTTAAATATATACAGAGTATATATGACCCCTTATACTTAGTGCAAACTATGTCTTCATAGTAATCAAAGAGCAATAAAGGAAGACATAATTCGTGATGAGTATAGAAGATTCTATACTACAACAACGAAATAAAAGAATAATAAGTCGATTACCCCATATACTTAGGATCAACTAATCCTAAGTATAGAGGACTATACACAAAGCGGGATGATTGAGGGTCAGAATAAACAAATCAATGGCTTGGCTTGTAACGATGTCAAGATATAGATCGAGTTATTATTTAAAAAATGTGATCAAGTGAAATGGGTGTCGTTGTTACGCAATCCCTGAATCAATCAAATGAAATTAATCTAAGAGAAGAAAATATGCTACTTATTTACTTGGGATAGTTCCCAGAGACGAACACAAGGAGGAAACTTTATTAAGCTTGGGTTATTAATTATGGAAATTAACAAAGATTTTTAATTTATTTTTCTGATTTTTAATTAATTATATTTTTTTGTATGTTTAAAGTTTTATTTTTTATGTTTTAGGATTTTAAATTTTTTAATGATTTTTAGTTTTGCAAAATTTTAGATACTTTTAATTTTTTAAAGAAAACTAATAATGAATATGTATATAAAGAATAAAATCAAGCTTGTTGTATTTTTGAAATATAACAAAAATGCTCAGAAATCTGATGAATCCACGTTTCATCATCTTTATTCTATCATTTTGGCCTTAAAAACCCTAGTAAATGCGTGTAAATAGCATTAATTCATGCATTTTAGCATTCATGCATAGGTGTGTAAATATTGTATAAAATACGGTTTTTAATGCCAAAATAATAGAATAAAGAAAAGAAAAGAAAAAGAATAAAATATTGTAAATATTTTATGACCCGAAATCCCGAGACCTAGGCATCTTGATGAATAGGTCGACAAGGAATAAAGTAGGGGGAGATAAGGGCCAAAATACAGATAAAATACCTATACATTTTATTCATTCTTTATTCATTTTGGGACCCATTTTTGGTTCCACTTTTTATACATCAAATAAAGAAACTTTGTACATGAAAGTTGTAGATAAATTTATAAAGAAAAATACAAAATTGATTTCACAGAAAAATAATGTACAGATAAAAAGTTATGGTCTGAATAAAATTCCAGAATGCCAACTTCCCAGACCCGTATCTCACAAACGGAAACTCCAAATGCAGCATACTCACCTTTAATTGTATATAGAAGAAAATAAGCTAATTAATGGCGGTGGTTTCGCATTTAGCGGAGCTACGGTTTGAAAGTTGACTTTTGGACCCACATTGTATAATTGTACACATTAAAATATTCAATTTATTATTTATTTATTATTTTTATAATTTTATATTTTTATAATGTTGTAAATAATACTTATAATAATTATGTATATTAAAATCAAGATAAAAACATCATTAAAACTCAAATAAAAATACTTGTATATTTGATACATAGGTATTATACATATACTTATACCTATATAAAATACACTTCCATTTTATTAAATATACAAAATATATCAGAAAAATAAAATAAAAATATATTTATGTATATAAAAGTATTTTATAATTTTATAAAATAATAATTAAAAATAAATAAATTAAAAATACCTAAATAAAAATAAAATACTTAAATATATAGATATAGATACCTATAGGGGTATAAATGCAAACTTGTAAAAATACACTTCCTAGAAATAAATAAAAATCACTATAAAATACTTTATAAAAAAATAAACATTTTTTATTTTATAATTAAAAATCAATAAAATCGTTTGCTATTTTAATTCGATTTTACAAATCTTTTTCCCCAGGTTTTTCCTGGTTGGTCCACGTGGACCAACCAGGGGGCTAGGAGAGTTGACCTCGGTCAACTCTCTGCCCAACACCTGGGTTGTGTCAGAACATGATATTTCTTGGACTTCGAGGATTTTTGGAGGGCGATCCTTTCACCGTTTGGGGTCGCGGTCTTCACGAAACTTGTAGCCCTATGACTGATCTATCACGCCTAGCCTTCATCTCGGAGATTGGATCATCATGCCGCCCGTGATCTTGCCTCGAAGGTTGCTCCAGGACCATGTTTCAAAACCAACCTCATTTCCCCCATTCCTCTTTGAACCCTCCTTTGACCTAACTTGGCCTCTCCTCTTGTGCTCAGGACCGGGTATCGTGACAGGGTACCCTCCAGCCGACCTGGAAGCACCTTGCTGGGCCAGGGAGTGGCTCCATTTCACCTCCGGCGTGGCCGCCGTCGAGGTCCCATCTCAGGAGTTTTTGCTCCTTAGAGGTTGTTTCTATTTCGTTTTTATGTAATTTTTTACACTTAGCGTAGTTGCAGGTCATTTTCCCGTCGTTATTCTCGCATTCCACCCAACCGACTCCATCCTCGCAACTACGCCGGAGCACAGCTCCGGTGACCACCATTGTCCCCGTGTCACCGTTCACCCCCACTATTTTGCTGGACCTTGGACCTCTCTATTGTTATCTTCCACGCTTGCTTGCAGGTCTGAGGCCCAGAAGGACCCATCTGGGTCGGTTTTTGAAGAAGGCCGCACGGCCTGGAGCTGCTACCTGGGGCGTCACCAATCCCCCACGTCCCGGCGGCCTGTAGGCGCGCTTCGCGCCCTTTTGAGGTCGTCGCTCGCCTAAGGGCCACCCCAGCAGCCTTCACGGGCATTTTGGAGCTTCATCGAGCCGTGGGGGAGGACGCTTGGAGCTGGGAGAACTCGCTCCTCCGCGAGTTCTTCCCTGTTCTTACGGTTCCCCTCTCCTCCGTCGGATTAAAGAGCAGCCCAGTTTTGATAAGGGCCGTCGGATGCAAGACCCCCTCTAACCGTTGATCGAGCTCTCAGGATTTAATCAAGGCCACAGAAAACGAAGGGGCATCGGCCCCCCACGTCGCGCCACGTGTCTTAAGTGACGCGAGCCCGCCGTTCGATCGGCCCCCTTCTTTGGGTAATTTGCAACCTGCGGCCAGCCTTTTTTGTATTTAATTAAGACTTCTCAAGCCTTCCTCTGCAGGGTTAAAATTTTGGTATATTTGCGAACTTGCCCCCGAATATTTTGTGTATTGCTGATACGTCCCTGCCAGGCGCGCGTGCAAGTCACGTGCGCCCTGGCGTTTTCGCAAACATAGCCTCGTTGCTTCGATTATTTCAAATTAGTGCTAAAGTTTTCTATTGTAGTTTTAAATTTTTGGGAAATTTACATTGTAGGCCCTCAGAATTCTCTTATATTACTAAAATGCCCCTGGCCGTGTGTGTTTTCTTGCTGTCATCTCTAATTTTTTGCATGCATCTTTGAATCACTAAAAAATCCACAAAAATTGACTTAGGTCTCTGTTGCATCATAGATTAACGCTATATTTTTATTTTCCATTTTTATTGCATTTTATTATTTATTAAAAATAAAAAATAGCCATTTTCAGCACTGTTTGCATTAGAAAATCACTAAAAATTATAAAAACACCTCAGAAAATATATTTTGTGTCTTTTAGTTAGTTTTAATTCCCAGCCAAAAATCATTAAAAAATATAAAACCAAACTCCAAAAAATTGCAAAACTCTAAAAACCTTCATAAAAATTTATAAAATCCATAAAAAATCCAAAAATAGTGTTTTCTTTTCCTAAATTTTCTTGGGTTCATTATCTTTCACTGAAAATTAAGTTGGAGAATTTTTGCTACTGTTTATTATTTTATTTCTCCATTTTAAGTTTCAGCCTTGCTTTTTACTACTGTTTTCTTTATTTTGATAATTAAAAATACCAAAAACATTCTAAAAATTACCCAAAAATCACAAAAACAGTAAAAAAGTATAAAAAGACCAAAAAGACTTTATTTCCTAATTTTTGCACATTTTTCCTTATTTTTATAAATATCTCCTTTTCCCTTTTATTACATTGTCCTTATTTTCTAATATTGAAAAAGAATATATAAAAAAAGTATAAAATACAAAAATAAAATATAAAATCAGTAAATTAAAAATCAAAATACAAAATTATAAAATTAAAAATTAAATAAAAAAAAATATAAAATAAAAAACCCACAAAAAATAGCATAGATAGACACTCTGATCACTTCCACACACATTTTTGAGCACTTGTGCCCCGTTCTACCTGTCTGCTCCCTGTGTTCGACCTCTACACATACTTGCACTATACACATCTTTGTTGTAGAGTTATAATAAATTTTAACTCCGCACATTTACATTCATTGTTTGATTTAATTGTTGTGGGTTAATTGTTGTTTGAATCGGGATTTCGAGCGGTCACCGCATCGACTGCGGTTTCGCCTTGTGAAACCGTACGACCCTCGTATTTCTCGGTTCAACAAAATCGAAAAATTAAATCTTTTTGTGTTCTATAGAATTTCTACTATTTTTGTGATATTTTAGATTTCTTATGGATTTTATTGTGAATTAAAACAACAAATAGTGAATGAAGTAAGATCATCCTTCTGTTTTTGTATTTTAAAATAGAAAATCAAATCATATCAACTAGAAATCAATTTTAATCAAAAAGGATTTTTATTACGCTTTAAACAAGCTAATTATGAGTTTTTCTGATTTTTCTCAGAATTTATACACAATTTTGATGGTTTTCTATATTTTTAATTTTTTATCATTTTCTGGAAATATTTCTGTAAAATTTATACATGTGATAAAATATGGTAAAAACAAAATTAATGTATTTTTTAATATTTTTTCAACACATTTTCGAATGTTATGAATTTTTAAGTGTAGATGGAGAAAATATGTGTTATTTTTTAATTTTTTAAAATAAAAAATAAACGAAATTTTCAAAACAAAAATTATAAAGGTTAAAACAATCAATCAAGAGCTTATCCTATTTTAGGGATTTTATAAAGTTATTTAAGCATTTATTAGAAATAATTAATGTTGAAAATGGAATGCTACAAATACATGACTCAATTGTAATTATAGAAGTTAGCAGAGGATTTATTAACGAGCACAGAAACTACATGGTGAATAATGCAAATTGCCCAAGAAACTATGCGTTTGCGTACATGAATCACGTTGACATGGACTTAAATGCAATTACGTAAAGCTATCACATTGAATAATAACAATAAAACAATAGAGCTCTTATTGCAAATTCACCACATAGAATTTGAAAATGCACGTGAGTTCACTAATAGAGGACTGTAATGCAAATTATAAAAAGACAAGGGCTAGATTACAATTATTCCAAACAATAATAGCTTGACACGCAATCAAATAGGATTTATTTGCAAATAATAAAACTAACATGGGTGATAGTGCAAATCTCATCGAGACATGTGCAGGGCTCGTGCTGATCGGGCGGCTGAGATCCTCTCCTCCAGTTATGATCCGACGATGAGAATTTGGGCATGGATGGACGATCAGGATCGGATTTGGAGCTCTTGTTCTTGATCAAATGGATTCGACGATGTCCCAAAGAATGTGGTTGAAGGATTGGACATATAAGTTTGAATCTCCTTAATCTCTTCCGAATTCGCTCAGATATGATAGTTGACGGTCTCTCTACACTCTTGGTCTTATTTACATTGAGTTGAGGTGATGATCAGATCCAGATCCCACAGATCAGGGACTTGGAGCTCTACATGCACAAACACCTCCACCTGCTGATCTCTTGCCCCGATCTCGCTCCAACAAGCTCCTATCCCCTGCAAATTATGTGTATCTCAAAGTCTAAGCTCCAGTCAAGGTTATTCAACAGAAACAACGATAATGGAGGGTGGAATGGATCGATCTCCAATCAGGTGAAGGACTGAGATCAAGACTTCAGATCTGGATCAGATCTGAGTGATCAGATGGTGGAAGAAAGTGAAGTGTCGATATGAGATGCTCGGATAGGGACTAACAAACTAAGAGGACCTCCAATCTGGCGGATCTGAGGTTGATCGGAGCCTATCGATCTAACTAGAAATCAAAGAAATTTCACAGAATTAACATGCAAATTGAACAGAACATTAACCTACGATGATCGAAGGTGAAGATGCAGAGGTGATGACCTTAGATACAACTATGGGAGGCTTGAGAGGCTGCTTGCGGTGGAGAAGCTCCGGCCGTCGATGGATCTCACCAATGAGCCTTGATCGAGCTCCTCTAATCGATGTTGCAGCTTCATGTCACGAAGCTCTAGCTCCATGAGCAATTCCAGGTGGAATTCAGGGGACGAAGATGGATCAAGCTGAGAAGATGGATCCGGAGGGGATTTTATAGCCGGATGAAGGTGAAATTTCAAAATGGGAGAAGAGTGTGAATCGACGAGGATCTACCCAAGAATAATTTTGGATGTAGATGTATGATCCAATTATTACAATCAGATGAAAACATCAGGTTATACGGATATATGGACCGGTCAGGAGGAAATGAAGAAATATGTAGGTTGGCACATACTTATTCAAGCTGAAGGGGAGACGAAGAGTTAATCAATGGTCAAAAACCGCTAAGGGCCAATCAGAGAAGGTCGGGGAAAATGATAAAAGAGACTAAACAACAAAATAGGTAAATTAAATAGAAATAAATCAAAATAAATTAGAAAATGAATTTAGATAAATAAGTTTTCAAAATAAATAATGTTTATAAATTAATAAATATTTAATAACATATTTTTAGTGATTTTTAATAAACTAGATAATTTAATTAATAAGGTTAAAATAAATAAAAACCCTTTATTTAACAAAATTTAACAAAGTAAAACCTAATAGACATGGATGAAAATAGAATTTAGATGAATTGTTTTAATAATCAAAAATCAAAATTAGGAAGGCCTTTTAACATTATGATTAATAGCAATCTGGCAATCTAGATACGGAGTGGTGTTTCGTCAGGATAGATTTTATGGCACGGATATTGTGGCGCATGCTAGGGTATTGATCGAGAGTTGGAACTTGTAAATTTTGGTTCTTTTATTCTTCTTGCCTGGTAAAGACCTGTATTTTTATTTGGTGATTAATGGTGAAGTTTTCGAGTACACATCTATATGGTGGAAGTCCCTTTTCCTTAAAAAATATTTTGACCAATAAAAAATAAATTGAAGTGCAAGTAATTACTAAATGACAGATAACATGAATGCAAGTTAAGAGATCAAATTCTATTATACTAACAGATAAATTGCAACTTTAAATCCGAATTTAAATGAGAGGAAAAACTAAAAATGGAATAAGATGATTATGAAATGATGGTGGGACCTTTCAATGGCTCGATAGAGGAGCATTTAGAGGTCAACTAAAAGCTTCTAACGCAAGACTCCTCAACGACTCAACAACAACCTGAAGGGGTCCATACTTGTAGATTAAAATTAAAGAAATAAAGATATTTAAGGAAGAATGAATTATGATAATATAAATATAAATAAAGTGAATGTAATAAATAAATTCTCAGGCTAACAAAATGAATGTGTATGTGACGAGTTCTATATATGATGATAATATAATCAATATAAGTAATGGCCCAAGACTTAAAGATAAAATTTAACTGTGGAAGTATTATAGAGATGGTGTTGGTGTCACGGGGTATGGAAGTAGGTTGAATATGGAATTTTTATGTGGAGATAATAGAAGATGACGTGGAGCGTGGGGGTAGAATTTAGACTAGGCCAAAATGTGGGCCGGGCCGGTCCATGGGTCGGATCGAACGGGCTATGTCCAAAGCCCGCCCATGGGTCGGCCCATGACCCACTTCACTCTTTATCCATTGAATTTTCTAATGGTATTTAATATGCACAAATGCTTTTATTAATATCGTTCATACTATACAGTATATATAACTACGGTATTTAATATGTACAAAAGAGACTTCTACGGCCTCCATCCAGAATAGATATTTTTAACGGTCTTAGATTTGCTGTAAATTATCTTTTATGGATGAAGGCCGTAGGAGTCTGTGTTTCTGAGGAAATTTGAATGACATATTAGAGGAATATAGTTATGAAAATCCATGGAAACATTTTTCAAAAAAAATTGCTAAAAATGGATGTGAAGTAGGTAAGGTTACCTACTTCACAAAGCAGGTCCCCTTTCCTCTAACTAATATAAGTAGTTTACATGTTACTAGACATAAACTATTAGTTTTTATTTAAAACTAGTGTCACATATGAAAAAATTGAAGTATATAATATTAATACATGTATTATTCAACTTATATTTATATATTTTTTTATTTTTTGCGAGCCGGGTTGGGGCGGTCCATTCTCAAATCTCCTAACCCAAGCCCAGCCTATGAGTGGGCGGGGTCCCAACCCGTTGGCCATGTCTAGTAGAAATCAAAGAAAGGGACATCTAATTGCCACCATTAATCAAAGAAATTAAGAACTAGGCGGAGAAAGAGGGTTGTTCACACCTAGTTCTCGGATCGCGATCTGAATGTAGCAATGGTGGAATGAAGTCTAGCCGAAGGATTGCAGATGGCTCGAAATGGCGCGTATTTTAAGTTATTGATCTCTGATCACTGGGTTTTTTTCTGGAAAAAAATCAGCAGTTCATTCATCATTAGCATCAAAAGGACTACGATTAGTTACGGTCCAAGAGATTTCAAAAGCTGTGCGCTTACACAGGGTGGATAAGCCAGCTAAACACAACATAGAGGCAAAAGTAACAAAGAGTTAGAATTAAGCAACATCAGAAAACAAGATCCATGTTTTATCACAAAACATAATCCTCATGCTTCAGCAGTCCAGATACAAACTCAGGCATTGATTTCTATCATCGGTTACTTCGGGAAATCTTTTAAAGGCTTTATAGATGTAAATTCTTATGCAGTATACTTCTGAGAGGAAAGCGCGATCAATAGATTGTATGTCGGAGACTTGAACTCGTGGGTTGCAATGCCTAAATATAAGGATGGCATTCGTAAGCGTGAAGTTCAAAAAAATACGTAATCCACGCTGAGATCGTATCGATCACGAGCACTTTTGATGATTAAGCTTAGTAGCACAGGTGAAGCTTCTTATTCTAGACCGAGGTGAGTGGAGATAAGAAAACCACATGATTAGCTTCTTTATTCCTACGAAGGAGAAAGAAATTCGATTTCGCGGTCGTTGTATCGACCGGATGAGTTTTAGCAGAATAAATTAATTTTGAATGGGATTTTTACACCCATAACCCTGAGTAATTTTGCAATAACATTCAGAACCCTACATAATCGCGAATTACACGAGAAACCCCGAGTAATGCTTAACTCTTACATAACATAACCCTGTGTTATGTTCCATTTGTGATACCCGTCATATTTGACAGTTTCCGTTAAAAAAGACAAAAAAAACCCTGATGTGCATTGTTATTTGCAATAAAATGCCACCAAGTTCCTCGGAAGCCCCTCCCCCAACCCCTAGCTCCCTTGCTCGAAGCCCGTGCCCATCTGCTCCTCCCCTGCTCGGACCCCGACCCCGGTGCCGAGCTCCTCGGCCACCCTGACGCCCAGCTCCTCGCCTACTCCGATGCCCAGCTCCTCGCCCACCCGCGCCCATCTGCTCCTCCCCAGCTCGAACCCCCACCCGGACGGCGAGCTCCTTTCCTCGAAGTCAACCCCCGCCCCTCGCAGCTGGAAGAGCCCCCCTCCCCCCGGTCCTCCACGACTCCCCAAGCCCGCGCCCATAAACCTGAGTAAAAAATATAAATAAAAATAAAAAGATTAATTTTACGTATTTTGCATTTTTTATTATAGAATCTTTTTTTGTAATTTTTATTTAATTTTTATTTTATGATTTTTATTATATTTTTTTACAAGGTTTACAAAAAGCTAAAATAAATCGGTGGCTAATTGCTTCTCAGCTATACGGCTCGACCTGTGCTGCACATATAAGAAACACAAACCGTGAAGTTAGAAAATAAATTACATAAAGAGAATCCCTAAACCTAGGTCTACAGCTACCCTAACACTGCCTCCCCAGCAACAACACCATTTGAAAAACTCGTAAATCCCTGGTCAGCTTCTTTATTCCTGCAAAGGAGAAAGAAATTTGATTTCGCGGTCGTCGTATCACCAGGTGAGTTTTGTCATGGTGACTTAATTCTTTGAGTCCACTAGGCTATGATCATATGTCATCTCGATCAGCCTAAGTAGAGCACTTAACAACACACACATGACTCTTACAGACAATGGATTTACTTGGACCGACACTTTACACCGCGCTCTCTACAGATGAGGTGGTGAGGAGGCAGTCTTCTTTGACTTGGGGTAGCATATGAGGGTAGTACTTCTAGGCGGAACCTCTCTTCTTCTTATAGTGAAGGAAGTGCGTCTCAACTTGGTCTGGTAGACGTGAGGTCTAACGACAGGAGTTGTGGGTTGCAATAATGCTTCAAAAGAGGGATAGCCTACTGGCTCAAGAGGAAAAACTCCTTATGTATATATGCTGCACTTTGTAAATATGTTGTATATATGCACATAAAAAATCAAAAAGAAAAGAACTCCAAAAAAGTGGTGGGTCTGAGAGAAAATGATAATCCCACCGGAGTGTATATAGTGCAATAAAGCAAAGCTTATGATATCCATGTTCCATCTCATGAAGCTTGCAGCAGGGAGATTTAGCTACACTGGTTGAGCTCCCAAGGATACATGGCTACACTGGCCATGGTCCATTATCTTCTTTCCCCTCTTCTTGAGCCGGTTGTACTTGAACTTAGAAGAGAATACCCCTCTTCTTGAGGAAAGAGCTGCCAGACTAGGGTATTAGAGTTACCTTGTTGGGGAGGGTTGTCACTTTGCTACTTCTGAAGTGGAGAGCTATACCTCACTTACACAATACGAGGAAAGATTCACGGTCTTCAGGGTTTGTGTATGTAGACTTGTTCTGATCTGGATTGTTGAGGAGTCTTGACTATAGATTAGTGGAACTTAGAGACTGTTAAGTTGTAAACCTAAGTCCAAATAAGGTTCCGACAAATTAATAGTCCAAAGATCTGACTAAGCTCCATACTTCAATTTAATGAAGAAAAGTTTAATAATCAGCATTGATTCAGTCTCTTTCCCTTCTTTTTCTTTTCTTTTCTTTTTTACTTCTTTTTCAAATAAGTGTTTGCTAAGGGACTAACAAAAGTAAAGTATAGGGGGGTGATGAATCTCCATTCATCATTCTTTATTCTTTTATCTTAGCTAAAAATCTTTGCAAAACACCATGTAGATACTTGTAAATATAATAAATTACCAAACTGCATGCTTTATGTAAATAGCAATAATTAGCATGTTTTTGTGAAAAAATAAAAGAATAAATAAATAAAGAAAAAAGAGGGAAATATTTAGAATAAATACTGAGTGACCCGAACCCAAGGGAGGGCCAAGCATTGGCTTGATCGCAAAATAAAACAAGTAGAGAGAGATAGGGCCATTCACCTGTATATATTCCTCCTTCATGTATATATTTTATTTTCAGAAACAAAACAAAAATAAAAACGGGTTTGTATTAATTTGTATATATTTCTAAAAATAAAAAATAAAAATGAGAAAAATAAAGTAAAAACAAAAAGAAATAATTTCTCTCTCTCACCCTTGTATATACCATGTACACATGCACTTATATCTATTTATTTTACCCTTATAAATAAACAATAAAAATAAAATAAAAATATTTTATATCCCAAATTTTATGTTGTAAATAAATAAAATATAAAATTGGGATAATTGTACAAAAAAACTAATAAAAATAAAAATGTAAAATACATAGGTATTTATACCTGTATATAATATTATATTATGGATATACATTATTTAATTTTCAAAAAAATAAATAAAAATAACTAAAAATAAAATTGAAAAATAATAAACATTTTTCATTTTATAAATATTTTTATATAAAATCATTTTCTATTTTTAATTTAATTTATAAATAATTTCGAAATGTTGAATTTTGATTGGTCCACGTTGGAGTGTTGACCCCCGGTCAACCCCCCCCCCCCCCCCCCCGACCACATTTCGCCCGGATCCGGTTTTGACCTGACTTCGCCGATTTTTTGCACCGCGATCTGATCACCATCCTTCCAAACCCTGGGCTCCGATTGTCGAGCAAACATCCACGATCCACGCCCGTCATCCTTCTTAGGGGTCCAAGCCTTGGAATGCGCACCCGATCCCCATCTTCTCGGACCCTTGCTAGTATAAGACCTGAGCCCCAACCGTCATTTCACGCACCTTCGGCCTTCGTCTTCGACCCCAGTGACCTCCACCCTTCTCCTCGAGTGACAACGAGCATCGGAGGGTGTTGCACCGAGAGTTTGGAGGCCTTAGCCCCAGGTTCAGTGACCAATATCGCCGTGCTCCGCCACCGACGAAGCCCGAGCCTCTGGAGACGTCGCTCCATCGAGGCGAAGACCCCCGAAGGTCCAACACCTCCATCCCAGACGGATTCATCCACCAGGTAGCGTAGCTTGCCTTTAGTTTCTTTAGATTTTCGATTTTTAGATTCCGACCACCGGACCTTTATCGGACCATCTAGCTTCATCCGCTCACCCATTCGCCCGACCGACTAGCCCTTCACCCTCGCGAGACTTCTCTCCACGTTTGACACCCCTCCTTTCCCCCTAGTTCGTCCAGGAATAGGGTCATCGCTCTCCTCCACCGTCGCCTCACCAGAAAGCGCCGCTCCGCCCCACACGACCACTCCCTTCGCCCGCTAACGGGTCGAGGCAATTTGCCCTTGGCCCAGTAAGCTTCCTGTGTAAGATTAAAGGCCAACGAGCCTTGTATGAAGGTCCAACCATCGAAGAACAGGAGCTCCAGGTCTCCTTTGTCGCCGGAGCACTCCAGTGGCTCCCGGCCTCATCGGAGACCTCCTTCAGCTGCAGACCAGCACCAGCTTCGTTTCCCATATCAGTGCAGCGCCGGAGGAGCATCTGGGCACGTGTATTGCCGGACGAAGTTCGCCGGTGACCTGTTCATCCAGAGCCTTCCTCTGCCGTCCGATCGAGTCCTCCTACCAGTTCTGATCTCCACCGTCCACCATCCGAGGGCTCGCCACCGTCCGATCCATCTGAGGATCAAATCTGATGCATCCATCACCGAACTGTTGTCCACCGTTCTTAGCCGTTCGATCATAAGTGGATGATGCTTGGCCGTTGGATCATGAATAAAAGGGTAAATTATTCTTAGGCCCTTTCTATTTTTGCATTTACTTTTCAGTCCTGTAATTAAGTTTCGTAGTTGTTTTTATTTTGGACAAATTGCATGCGGGACCTGTCCTTGTTTTATTTGCAAATCAGTCCTTCTGAGTGTGATGCACGTGGTCTGTCACGTGACATCGTGGAACAATTGCATGTTTTACCCTGGGGTTTAGTGCTGTTACTGTTTACATTTTTATTAATAGGAATTAGAGTTATGCCCCTCTGTATGTGAATTACGTGCCCATCTCGTGCTTATCTGGGATTTTTGCAGTTTTCGCCCCGCATTCTTTAAACGCGTAATCAATTGGTTGAAAACTTTTATAAAATTGTACTTAGGTCCTCGTGAGCTGTCTGTCTTTGATTGGCTGAATAAAATATCAAATCAACTCCAAAAATCGTGAAATTTGGACACGTGCCCGCTGCCACTGTGTAAAATACTCACTATTTTTTGGGACATTTTTGTTGCCATTATGTATTTTTAAAATTAAAAAACCTTCATTTTTACCACTGTTTTAATTTAAAAATCAACTAAAAATATTAAATACTCTTCAAAAATTCTAAAAAAATTGTGGTTTGCTTGTTTTTGTGTCTTGTTGCTTCAATCCAATTTTTTTATTTGGATATATAAAAACCTTAAAAATTGAAAAACCCTTGAGACCTTATAAAAATCATTAAAAAGCTAAAAAAATCGAAAAAATGCAATTTCTTTTTCTGTAGGTTAGTTTTTATTTGTAGTTTTTCATAAAATTGTCTCCAGATTTTTAGAGGCAATTTTTATATTTTTAAATAGCCTTTCAAATCTAGTTGCACGGTAGTCTCTATTTTCTGTTTTATTTCATTTTTATAAAATCAACTTAAAATTATAAAAATCTGAGAAAATTATCAAAAACACTTGAAAAATCCTAAAATCCAAAAATATTTTTATTTTAATTTTCTGACTTGTTTTTGTGTGTTTAATAATTCCTTGAGTGTGCCTTTTTGTATTTATTTTATATTTTCTTCATAATTAAAAATCATAAAAAAAATTAAACCCATAAAATCCACCAAAAATATTTGTTTTATTTTATTTTTGATTTTAGACTACTTCGTAGGCGTCGAGCCAATCCATGCTCCTTGAGTTTGACCTTGGTCGCTATACCAGGTTAAATAAAATAGCGAGACCGCTATTTGACTTTATTTGATTGATTATTCTATTTGGTGGTCTTCTTTTCTTGATTGACTGAGCTTCGAGGTTTGGGTCGCAACGACCCGTAGTTTTATCTTTACCCGGATCACGAAAGTCTCGTCATCAACCTACACAGAGGATGCGCCTGTGATAGAGCTCCAAGGAGCTCCAAATCCTCGCCTCGACGGCCGGTAACCAGTGGCTTGACACGGCGGAGGCGATGCTCGATGCCGGCGGATCTCGTCGCTTCCTCTCCTTGCTCGATGCAGATCGAGCTCTGTTACTACCCGATCGACGGAATCAGGTGGAGATGGAGATGAGAAAAAATGACGGATCCTGGTTGAAGGGGGGTTGACATGCTTTTATAGAGGTGGAAGGATACCGTCACTAGCGGTGGTGACAGAAGCAAGGGAGGTTGTAGAAACGACCAGCTGTTAAGACAGCTGGGTGGTTGGGCGGTGAGAAGAGGAAGGGAGGCAAGGCGGCGACGGAGGAGAAGAGGGTTTCGTGAGGAAGAAAGTGAACAGGGAGGAAGAAGAAAGGGAAGAGAGAGAAAATGAAAGAAAAGAAAATAAATTAAATAAAATTAATATAATTCATTAAGTAATTAATAATTATATTAAATTAATTATTAATATATTAATTTCGTAATTAAACAAATAATTAATAATTAAATATGGTCAATAAATTATTTAAGTAATTGATTAATTAAATAATTAAGTATATAATTAAGTAATTACTTAAATTAATAAATGATTAATAAATTGTAAAATTAAATAGTTATATTAAATTAATAAATTAAATAAATAAATCAATTAAATTAATTATTATTTATTTAAATTTAATAATAAAATAATAATATAAATTACGGTACATTGTACAATATACCAATATGGTCTCGAAAACCACATTTTTCGTATTAACTCAGATTTAAGTGAAACTAGTGTCATTTTATAGATAATTTAATAATATGAATTTTAAAATCGAGTTTGCCTAATTCGGAGTTCATACGATCGAGTTATGAGGTCCGGAAAATTTAGGTAGCGGCTTCGATGTTTTGGATTTTATTGGTATTTTAATTTAGGAGGTCTAGATCTCGGCTGGACAGGTTTCTGATATCGCCTATGGGGTTGGAGACTTTCCCCCTTTCTCGGGCTTGGGCATTGCCGCGTGCTCATTCTGACCATACGCCGATAATTTGGTCGTCTAAGGAGCAGAAGAGGCCCAGATCCTATTTCAAATTTGAACGTTCCTGGTTGCTGGAAGAGGGGTTTAGGGAGGAGGTTGCAACGCGATGGACAGGGTGGAAAGGGCAGGTTAAAGGCTCAGCAGTGACATGTTTGGCATCCAAGCTTGGTTTGCTTAAGAAGTTCCTGCTTGAATTCGAGCATGAAGTGAGAGTGCGAAAAAGGCAGCGAAGAGATGAGGCTCAACAAGGGGTCGTCCGTCTTGATAAGCTTGATGATGAGAGGGGCCTGGTTCAGGAGGAGGTGTTGGAGCGAGCAAGCTTGCAAGATGTTTTGCAGCTGGAGGACAGGAAGGAGGAAGTGGAATGGAGACAGAGGTCTAGGCAAAAATGGCTACGGGAAGGGGACGCGAACACGAGGTTCTTCCATTCGATGGCATCGGGAAGAAGAAGGAGGAACTTTATACAGAGCCTTGAGGTAGGAGGGGAAAGGGTCGAGAAAGAAGTTTTGTTGGGGCGGGCTCTCCGGGACCACTTCGTGGGGATGTCGAGAAGACAGCAAGGGGAGGGGTGGGGGTGGCGTGGAGTAGGGGTGGAGGCTTTATCGGAGGATCAGGCGCGGGGGCTCGAAGCACCTTTTACTGAGGAGGAGGTAAAAAATGCGGTATGGGGGCTGAATGCGGATGGGGCACCAGGACCGGATGGCTTCCCGATCTTTTTCTATAGGGAGTTTTGGGAATTACTGAAGGAAGACGTGATGTCTGTTCTCAATGAGTTCAGAGGTGGCAATATGGGCTTCGAGAAGGTTAATCATGCGTTGTTGTTTCTCCTTCCCAAGAAGGAGCATCCGTTGCGAGTGGAGGACTATAGACCGATTGCGTTGTCTAACGCAATCTACCTTATCATTGCCAAGGTGTTAGCAAACAGGCTGAGATGGGTCATGGATACGGTTATACTGCAGAATCAGTCGGCCTTTATCCCTGGTCGTCAGATGGCTGATGGGCTGGTTATGACGTCTGAGATTTACCTGCAGTGGCGGCGGGAGAATAGGAAGGGGCTGTTGTGGAAGATCGACTTCGAGAAAGCTTATGACTGTGTCAATTGGAATTTCTTGTGGGATTCGCTTCGACGCCGTGGCTTCACTGATCTATGGATATCCTGGATGAAGAGGTGCATCACGACTTCGTCGTATACAGTTCTTGTGAATGGAAGGCCTGAGGGGGGTTTCTTTCAACCTCAGAGGGGCGTGCGCCAGGGATGCCCACTAGCACCAATGCTTTTTATCTTGGTGGCTGATGCTTTAGCAGTAATGTTCAGGAGGGCGGTCGAGGAAGGGTGGTGTGAAGGGTTCCGCATGGGGTCCATCTCGATTCCACTATTGCAGTACGCAGAGGATACGGTGATTTTCATGGGCGGCACGGAAGAAATGCACAGAAGAGCCAGGCAACTGGTTGACATCTTTAGCAGCATCTCAGGTCTCAAGATAAATAGAAATAAGTCAGTGGTGATCCAATTTGGGATGGACGAGGAGGAAAGCGGCACAAGAGCAACGATATTGGGCTGCCCCATAGGCAAGTTACCCATCTCTTACCTTGGGTTACCGTTAGTGGCAGGAAGACTCAGAAAAACAGAGTGGGACATGGTACTCAGGAGGATGGAGCAGAGACTGGCAGGATGGAAGGCAGTTACTCTATCGAAGGGTGGGAAATTAATTCTTTTGAAGCATGTGCTATCGGCGATACCTGTTTTCTTCTTCTCAACGCGCTTGATGCCGGCAGGGGTCAGAAAAAAGATAGAGGTTTTGATGAGAAGATTTTTTTGGTCTGACGAGAGGCAGAGTAGATTTGGCATTCATCTAGTTGGATGGGATGAACTCACGCAACAGAAAAACAAGGGTGGTTTGGGTATTCGAGATGTGTACTGCATGAATAAAGCTCTCCTAGCGAAATAGGTGGTGCGGGTATGGGGTAAAGATGGCAGTTTGGCTACCAAGCTCTTACGCACCATTTACGATGTTAAGGGTTCCTTGGATGTCGGGAGAACACGTTTTGAGTCTTCCCTATGGAGTGGGGTGAGGGATATCTTACCTCAGATAAAGCCGAAATTGACACCAATGGTTGGAGCTGGGGAAGTCTTTCGATTTTGGCAGGACAACTGGACGGGAGATGGAGCTTTTTCAGATAGGTTCCCAAGGCTATTTGCGTTAGCAGTGAACAGGAGTTGCTCTGTGGCTGATGTTGGTGCGTCGGGTTCGTGGGTCCCTCAATTCTTGTCTGGACTTTCGAATCGGCGGAAGGAGGATTTGGTTAGATTGCTCGCTGAGTTACCCTCACCTAGTTGTCTGTCATCAGGAAGGGACCATTTTGTTTGGGAGGGGGGCAAATTCTCAGTGTAGAAGGCATATGAAGTGTTTAGAGGAGGCACATAGGTTCTGGACGCTGACTTGGTTCAAGACATGAAGATAATTTGGGCTTGCAACATCCCCTGCTGATGAATCCACGTTTCATCATCTTTATTCTATCATTTTGGCCTTAAAAACCCTAGTAAATACGTGTAAATAGGCCTTATTCATGCATTTTAGCATTTATGTATATGTGTGTAAATATTGTATAAAATGCGGTTTTTAAAGCCAAAATTACAGAATAAAGAAAACAAAAGAAAAAGAATAAAATATTGTAAATATTTTATGACCCGAAACCCCGAGACCTAGGCATCTTGATGAATAGGTCGACAAGGAATAAAGTAGGGGGAGATAAGGGCCAAAATACAATAAAATTACCTATTTATTTTATTCATTCTTTATTCATTTTGGGACCTATTTTTGGTTCCACTTTTTATACATCAAACAAAGAAACTTTGTACATAAAAGTTGTAGATAATTTAATAAAGAAAAATACAAAATTGATTTCACAGAAAAAGAATGTACAGATAAAAAGTTCTGGTCCGAACAGGATTCCAAAATCCCAACTTCCCAGACCCGTATCTCACAAACGACAACTCCAAATACATCATACTCACCTTTAATTGTATATAGAATAAAATAATCTAATTAATGGTAGTGGTTTCGCATTTGGCGGAGCTACGATTTGAAAGTTGAGTGTTGGACCCCTATTGTACAGTGTACTGAATAAAATATTCAGTTTTATTCTTTATTCATTATTTATTCATTTTTATATTTTTATAATTATGTAAATATTACTTATAGTATATATGTGCATTAAAACTAAAATAAAATGCAAAGAAAACACAAAATAAAAATACTTGTATAAAGAATACATAGGTATACTGCCTGTACATATACCTGTACAAAACACTCTCAGATTTTATTTGATATACAAAATGCTTCAATAAAATAAAATAAAAATATACTTAAGTATATAAAAGTATTTCATAATTTTAGAAAATAAGAAATGGAAATAACAAAAATAAAATACACAAAATAAAATAAAATACTAAAATACATAGGTAATATACCTATAAAGAGGTATAAAGGCAACTTGTAAAAATATAATTCTTAAAAATAATTAAAAAGCGGAATTAAATACTATATAAAATAATAAACATTTTTTATTAAATAACCTAAAATTAATTTAATCATTTACTATTTTTAAATTAATTTATAAGGTATTTATTTATTTTTTGTCTTTTTGCGGATGACGTGGCCCAATCAGGCCACGCCATCTGTTGACCGGGGGTCAACTTCCTGACCTCAGGTCTTGGCCTTCTGGACATGTGCGAGTTCCCTTCTTCTTGGTTTTTTCGCGGGCTCTCCTTGCATCATTTGAGGATGATTCCTTCTGCGAAGTTGTTCACATGCAATCCATCTACCTCGCCCAGCAAATATCTTGGGCAGAGGAGCGTTGAATCGCCAGCTCTCCCTCGATCAAGGAGCCACCTTCGTCAACCATACAAATAGGACCCCCCGACTTCAATTCGAATTTTAATCCTTCTTCCGCCATTTTCATTCCCAAACCCCTCCTTCGTCGTGCTCCTCGTGACAGGGGGAGTTGAATCGACCCGGGGTTCGTGTGAAGTGGTGTTGAATCGAAGAGATTCAGTCCCTCACCGGAGCTCCGCCGTGCTTCCTCGCCCGTCGCCTCTGGTGAGTCTCCCTCTCCCTTCTCTTCGTCTTTTTGTAGCTTTAGTGTAGGTTAAGTTGGCCCATTAACAGTTTATCTCGCCGTTCTTCCAATCGCCGAGAATCTTCGATCGAACCTACGGCGGAGCTGAGCTCCGCCCGTCGTTCCCGACCATTCCAGTGATCCTCCGCCGTCCTAAACACCGCTATCCTTTCCCCCTCCGCTCCGTCGCCACGCCGCACCCTTCCAGGTCCCTCGATCTCGCTCAGATCGAGCTCCTCTCTCCGCCGCTCGCCGGAGCTCTTCATCCCAGGCACCTCTCGCCTCCATTCGACTATCGGAGAGACCTCCGAGCACCCCCTTTTTGCCGTGCTTCTAACCCTGCAGGAAAGAAGTCAAAGGGAGGCTCCATCGAGCCTCAGAGTTTTAGGGAAGCACCTCCAGGCGACCTTCCTCGTCCGAGCACCTCGCGCCGCCTCCGCCTCGCCGGAGACCACCAATCGACGCGGAAGGATCCCAGGATCCTTTTGTCCTTGATCCTGGGGTCAGAGCGGCCGTGTGTCGGCCGCCATCGCCACCCGAAGTTCGCCGGGGAGGAGTTCTTCGTGAACCCCTCCCCGCCGTTGGATCGATCCTCTGCTCCAGACGCGACACCAACCGTCCGATCACCTCAGCCGCGCCGCCGTTCGATCTCCGCCACATGTCCAAGAGCCTCGCCATCGGCCGCTGGATCGCGCCCTGTGGGTATTTTGCATCTTTAACCCACGATTTTTGTATTTACTCTTTAGTCCAGTAATTTTCAGTTGTAGTTTAAAAAGTTTTGTAATATTTGCACGCAGACCCTCACGTTTTCACTATTTGCACTTCAGTCCACGCCACATCACCTCACGTGACGGTGGCGTGTGACTTTTGGGTATTTTGCAAGATAGGCCCAAAACTTTTGTGTATTTGCAATTTCATCCCTGTGCATAGAATATATAATATGTTTTTGGAAATTTTGCATGTATGCCCAGCCGGTTTTCTTTAATTACAATTATACCCCTGTGAATGGTGTTTCACGTGAGCTAGCGTGCCTTTTTGGTGGAAATTGCATCTGAGCCCCTGGATGTTTTCATAATTGCATTTATACCCCTGCCAGGCTTAGAGTTTTTGTATGCTTAGCTTATTTATTTAACGCCTAATTTAATTGCGAAAAATTCTCAAAAAAATAAAGTTGAGACCCAGTATGCTTCTAGTTTCACGCTATATTTTTAGTTTTTAATTTTATTTTGTTTTTACATTTATTAAAAATCAAAAACATGCTTTTTCTCTACTGTCTAGCTTAGAAAATGCCAAAAAAATATTAAAAAGTCTCGAAAAATTCCAAAAAAATTTCATAGTGTCTATTTTGCTATATTTTAGTTTCAAACCAAAATTCATTAAAAATCTCAAAAGAAAAACCTTAAAAATCTAAAAAGACTCTAAAACTTCAAAAAAATATATAAAATCAAAGAAAACTCTAAAAAATACAAACTCAGTTCCTGTTTTCCCTTTATTTTGCTCTCTTTATTTGAAAAATAGTGTGAAAAATTTTGATTGCTGTTTGCTATTTTTAAACTTCATTTTGTTTCCAGCCAGCCCATTTCCACTGTTTTCTATTCTTTAGTATCTAAAAATACCAAAAACACCTAGAAAAATCCCCAAAAATCACAAAAACAGTAAAAAATCCTAAAAATACTAAAAACATTTAATTTCTGAATTTTTGGTTATTTTTGTGCATTTTTATAAATAGTTGACCTTGTCTTTTATTCCTTTGTTTTTATTTTCCAATATTGAAAAAGAAATAAAAAAATATAAAATATAAAATTATAAAAATCGGAAAATTAAAAATAAAAAATACAAAATAAAAAATTAAAATTAAATAAAAAATTAAAAAAATTAAAAACCCACAAAAAGAAATTGGCTAAGTGATTCATTAGACCTAGGGTTCGGATCTCTATCTACACTCTGCACCGTTGCTTCCTGTGTTCGACCCGTACTTGCTTGCCATTATACATTGTTAGTAGGGTATAATAAATTTTAATCCTTGCTCTTGATTGCTTTATTGATTGTGTGGGTTAATTGTTGGAGATCGAGGAGGCTTGAGTAGTCGCATCAGCGACAGTGAGTCTGATTTGTCAGACCGCTATTTAGCGGCTCTCGCTTTTCTCGCTTTTCAAATGACGCCGTTACCGGGGAGCATCGGCTTGTAGAGTACCTTTGGGTCTTTTCAGTTACTTAGTCATTTTTGCTTACTTGTCTCTTGTGCATTATATATCTTGAACTGTCTGACATCTCTTTTGTTTTCTTGCGAGGGACCGCCGACCGAGGAGGATCGCCTAGGGGATCCTGCGCAGCCTTGGGAGGAGGAGCCGGCTATTCTACCCTAGCCGGCAGGAGAGAGCAGGAGACTTAGAGAGAGAGAGAGAGTTGCTTTTATTTTTGTGAGAGAGAGTATTTGATTAATTTGTAATAATACAGGACTTGGACACTTGAACACTTCGGGCCTAATTTCCGGGTGTTTGTTCACCCGGGGGCTCACCGCGGCTTTTCGTGTTTTGATCGACTGTCATTTTCCGGTTTCGTTTCTTTTTATTTCTTTTGTGGATTGAGCTCTTAGATTAGGTCCTGCTTGATTCGATTAGCCTAGGTCCAAACACCCTAATAACTCTTGCATGTTCCTATAGTTCGTATTTGGACTTAGATTAATTAAGTAGTTGATCATTGGCTCTCGATCCGCGCGCCGCGAGCTCACTCCACACAAGCGCTTTCTCCTAACTCAAATGTGTTGAGCAGAGGAGGAGTGAGCCTAGACCGGACATTAGGATTGGGAGTTGACGGTTAACTCGTGGTTCTTCATGTTAGCAGTTGCCTATCTTAGGACGATTTCCGCTTGCATATCGACATATAGATTAGGTTTATAAATTTCTGCCTTGCATCCCGCATGGAGAGAGCTGGGATTCGCTGTAAGTCTTCTTACTTTGCTTCCATCATTTAGGCACAAAGGTGAGATTTCCATCTTGGTGCCGACTTGCATTGGCTTTTCCCGACTCTTTTTTCTCCCTCTGATTTTGATAAATTAGGATAAATAAAATACAAAATCGTTAGGTGCTTGCTTGAATCTACTCAAAAGAAGCGATAACACAAAAAATTAAAAAAGGGACTGCTAAGAAAACTTTGACCTAAATAAAATTGGTAATTGGACTCATTGATTGGGGAGAGTAACACCCTCACTTGTTTTCAGGTTGCATGGGAAGGTCTCTTTCCAAGTGAGGTGAGCGCTTCGTAAGGATTAGAGCCCACAACCCAACTTGTGGCTGCCTTGTGTAGCGCCTGGATTACCGAAGTATTGGCGCTACTATCGTACGTAGTCGAGTAGGGCTTGGTCGCCATTGGTGACTCACTATTGTGTGAGCATCGACCTTGTCCGAAGTACCGAGCATAGGCCACGCCTTCACGGGGGTGTCTGTCTCACCGGCTGCGTCCGAGTAGGATCTTGCACGCTCACGGGTGATTCCGTTGCGAGCGAGGTCCGAAGTATCGGTTTCGCCTATCGGCTTCCTCCCTCTATTTCTTTGGCTGAGTAGGGATCCAGGAAGGGTTACAAGGACCTTAAAAAGCACAAGTTACAGGTTACACAGGAGGAGGACAAGTACGGGAATACTTTTCCGGCAGTACTCTCGCTCCTATAGGCGTAGCGCTCTAAGGACTCGTTGAAAGATAAATTCCTGAAATCAAGATAAAAATTACAAAGATAAAAGCCGAACCTTCACGGCTTCACGCGTTGAGTTGGTGAACTCCCTTGTCTTGTGTTTGATTGCTAATCACATTTAGGTCAAGATCAAAAATATCGCGCCGTTGCGCAATTTTGTACTCCCTCCAGTTGACCCTCGCTCATTGTGAGCCTTCTAGGTGTTTTGCACTCCATTTGTTTCTTGTTGACCTCCGTATCTTTCATCCACATCGATCTTCCTCTTGATCTTAGGGATGGCGACGAATGGACAGTTTAGTCGAGGCTCTGTCGGCACCCACATCAGTTCCATTCGCTCGCCTTCTCCAATAATTCAGGGCGATTCCCGAGACACCGGTTCAAACCCTATGAACCGACCTCCAGACTCCCTGCCTTCTTCAATAACCCGGGACCACTCTCGTTCCGAACTCTGTCCGTTTTGGATGGCCATTGATTTTACTCCTTACACATCGCCATCCTTAACGAAGTTCTGTGTTGATCTTGACACAGACCACATCTCTCTATCTGGTGCTGTAATTCAGACTGATCGGGGCATTCTACCATGTGCAGACTTAGAACCCGAGCCGGTCAACCGAGCAGAAACAGAGATGGCAGGAGGAAGGGGAAAAGGACCACAACCCCAGCAGGAGCCTGAAGACAACGCAGTAGAAGGACAATACACTACGCAGGGTGTGGTCAACAGTCAACTGCTGGCTTCCATTCAAGCCATTCAGCAGCAGTTGACTAATCAGGCCTTGGCCCAGACAGCCTTTCAGGACATGCTGAATGATCTGAGGAGAAGGGCCGATGTGAGAGACGGCCGACGGGAGGACGATCCGAACTACGATCCCAATGACCATGAAATCAATGATGAGTTTTCAGTGGGACCCGAATATGAAGCAGCAGAAGAAGATCCACCGCAGCCCAAGCCCACACTCAAGCAGACATACAACCCAGGAGCAGGGCGCATCACTGAGTGGATCCAAATTCCGCGTATGCACGCCCACTTCGAGATGAAGCCCCAGTTTCTGTCATTGCTTCCCACCTTTCATGGGAACACCACTGAAGAGCCATATGTTTTTCTCAAGAAGTTTAACCGCATCTGCTCCATTTCTCACTACCCCGGAGTCCCCCTGGATGTGATCAAGATGACCGCGTTCTCTTTCAGCCTTCAAGACAAGGCCCTTTACTGGGTCGACCATCTCGGGAAGGTCGTCACCACCTGGGAGGAGTTGAAATCTGCCTTTCTCCATAAATTTTATCCCCTGGGGAGATTAAATCAGATGCGTGCCCGGATCTCCAGTTTCTGCCAGCAGCCCCACGAGACTATCCATGAAGCGTGGGAACGATTCAAAGATCTCCAGGAAAAGTTCCCCCACCATGAAATACCAAAAACCAGTCTCGTACAGCATTTCTTCGAGGGGCTATCATTTGAGAGCCAAAAGCTCGTGGATGCAGCTTGCGGCGGTTCACATTTTAACAAGGACGAGGATGTAGTATGGAACGTCTTCGAAGAAATGGCTGAGGAAGAAGCAGCCCAATCCTCGTCTAGAGTTTACATGAAGACACCAACCGCCATCAGCAAGCCACATGGCTTCTCACACCGAGGACAAAGATGAGAGCTCCAACTTGAGCATCATTGGGAGCCACTTGTCCAAAGTGGATATCATCGAGAAGAGGTCGCAGGACCTCGAAAAGCTGACAGTCATAGAGAAGAGGACCCAAGGTCTGGAGAAGCTCGACCTGATCTCCCAGCAGCTGGAGCAGCTCGTCCGAGCATTGAATGCAAACATGTGCAACGCTGTGTCTACCTCTGCCGAGCCGAACGCTGAGAAGAAGGAGCCTACAGTGCAGTAAAACCCTCAGCCGACTCCACCGCAGCCCCAGCCTGTCCAGCACGTGTACTACGTGCAGGTTCCGGAGCAGCCACCGCAGCCTCAGACGCAGATGGTTGTATACCAACCAGAGCACCAGCCCGCATACTCCGAGCAGTTCTCTCCACCCCCGCCGCTGATCCAGGAGATCAATGGTATTTGGAACAATGAAGCGCAGCTGACCCGTCCTCAGGGACACTCTCAGGGTCAGAACATGGGCAACAGGCCCTTCCATCAGCAACAGCAGGGTGGGAGACCCTTCCAGCAGCCTTACCAGTACCAGCCTCCCTCACACGGGAACACTTGGAGGCCGAATTACCAACATGGTCCTCAGTAGCCTGGATATCGAGGACAGGGCTACCACCAACAGCCGGCTGCCCAATTCAATCAGCACAACTCACAGTACTCCTTAAACCCCCCTCCTCAACAATTTGTACAAGGATACCAGTCGCAATCTCAGCCACAATACCAGCATTCTAGACCCCAACAGGGGGAATCCTCTGAGATTGTACCTGCCAATCCAGCCCTGGCTTGTTTAGAGCAGTTAATGAAGAACATGGCTGAGATGAACCAAAAGATCGACGACCTGACGGCAGCCAAAACCGTCATACCAGCCCAGGTCGAAGCTAACCCTAACAATTTCCGACGCAAGGAGCAGGTAGCCGGCAGTGTCCAACCCGAATCAGGTGAAATTAATTGTTTTTTATCTAACGCTATTACTCTCAGGAGCGGTAGGACACTCCAGCCATCGGTGACGGCGAAGGGAAAGCACATCGCATCTGACGGGGAATCGTCAGTCCAGCCAACACCAGGGCCAGCCAGTATTTTGGGAGCAGCACCAGCATCCAGAAAACCACAAAAAATGAAGAAAACAGAAAAACACAAAAAGATAGCAGCAACCTCGGTGGAGATCAGCCAGCGTTGGAGACGCCTGCACCTGCCTTACAGCCAGCTCCTGACAGGAGGAGCACCGCACCTGCAGCGAGTCCAACGCCAGCACCTGAAGCCGAGCCTGTCATTTTTGGTCCGCAAATTGTAGATGAACCCATTCCTTCTTGTCATCTACCTGTAAACAACAATATGGACACTATTTTGAATGATATTGGTGAAGAGTTTGTAAATATTCCTTTTCCTGAAGCAATGAAAAAACACAAAAAAATGAAAAATTTGAAAAGTGCTTTGTCTGATCCTGCTATTATAGAAATCATTCAAAATTTGGTCTTGAACATGCCGTTGATGAAGGCTCTTGAGTACATGCCAGCAGTGAAGAAAGGTCTTAAAGAGGCATGTACAACCAAGCGCAGGCCAACTCCCCATAATTCCAGAAGCAAAGGTGGCAAGTCTGAAAAACACATCCTCACTATGGCCACCGTCAACGCCATCAGCAACCTCCCGGATAAAAAGCCAGATATGGGAGCACCTCTTGTACGTTGTCAGATGTTCGAGCAAGAATTCGAGCGAACACTTCTTGACAGTGGGTCATCTGTCAATCTGATGCCAGCCTCACTACTCACGGAGTTCAAGTTAGGACCGCTCAAGCCTACAAAGATGATTCTGCAGTTTGCAGACAAGTCAGTCAAGCGGCCTAGGGGCCTGTTGGAGGACGTGATCGTCACGGTTCAGGGAAAGTCGTTCCCGACCGATTTTGTGGTCTTAGATATGGACGTCCCTGCTCCGTTGCTCCTTACCCCGATCATACTCGGAAGACCATTTCTGCGAACATCAAACGCAGTGGTGAATTTTGGGACGGGAGAAATCACTTTTGGAGCTGGCAATGAAATTATCTGAGTCGAGACCCTGTCTGAGGGAACGCCAGCTGAACCGACATCTGCATCGTGTGCAAGGGTGATCGAGCACGATGAAGACTGTGATTTTCTAGCAGAAATTCAAGATACCAACCTATTCCTGGATGATATTGAGATCCATGGACTCCTCCGTTCCGAGGAGGAAGTGGAGATTGCAGTCGAACTTCCTTGTATCGATCAAGAGGAGGAACTCGCTGATACGCTACAAGATACTACCGTGGGGGTGATGTGCCTTCAGAACCAAGAGCCAAGTTTTGAAGCATTCTCTGATGAAGAAGACATCGTTGTGGAATTCTGTCAGGGTCTGAGAGAAGAAACAGAGCAGACTATGGTGGACAGTGCACAGTTGAAAGAACCACCACCTGTACTAATAGCTGAGGTCACCGCTGAAGCAGCTCAGACCCCACCAGAATTAAAACCCTTGCCCTCCAATATGAAGTATGCCTTCCTTGCGGGAGAACCGAACATGTACCCGGTCATCATTAATGCACATCTGACCGAAGATCAAGAATCTCGTCTGATGGAGGTTCTTGAACGCAACCGCAAGGCAATTGGCTGGCGAACGTCCGATCTCCATGGGATCAATCCGTCACTCTGCTCGCACCGCATCTTTCTGGAAGACGACTGCAGACCCTCTCGGGAACTGCAAAGAAGATTAAACCCGAATCTGCGAGAGGTGGTTATGAAAGAAATCCAGAAATGGTGTGATGCGGGATTCATTTATCCCATCTCCGATAGCAAATGGGTGAGCCCTCTGCATGTGGTGCCCAAGAAATCAGGGATCACCATTGTGAAAAATGACAAAGGAGAGGAGATCGCAACCAGAGTACCGACTTCTTGGCGAGTGTGCGTAGACTACAGAAGACTCAATCTCGCCACCAAGAAGGATCATTTTCCGCTACCCTTCATCGACTAGATCTTGGAGAGATTGGCCGCGAAGGAATATTTCTGTTTCTTGGACGGCTACTCTAGGTATAATCAAGTTGCCATTGCTCCTGAAGATCAAGAGAAGACCACGTTCACCTGTCCTTTTGGCACATATGCCTTCAGACGGATGCCGTTTGGGCTTTGCAACGCCCCAGCTACATTTCAGAGGTGTATGCTTGCAGTTTTTGCCGATATGGTGGGTAGCTTTCTCGAAGTCTTTATGTACGATTTTTCGGTCTATGGGGATTCATTTGATCAATGTTTGGACTATCTAGACCGAGTCTTACGGAGGTGCTGCGAAGTGAATCTTGTGCTCTCCTGGGAGAAGAGTAATTTCATGGTGACCGAAGGAATCGTGCTGGGTCACGTTGTTTCTAAACGTGGCATGGAGGTTGACCCAGCCAAGGTGGATGTAATTTCTAAGATGGAGCCACCTACGAACATCAAGCAAGTCCGGTCATTCTTGGGCCATGTCGGTTTTTACCGACGATTTATTAAAGATTTCAGCAAACTGGCCAGACCGCTGACTGAATTGCTCGGCAAGGACAATGAATTCTATGTAGACGACCGTGTGCTCCTTGCCTTTAATCAGCTGAAAGAGCTCATCACACAGGCCCCTGTCCTACAGCCACCGATTTGGACTCAGCCCTTCGAGATTATGACCGACGCGTCGGACTATGCCATCGGAGCTGTACTGGGGCAGAGAAAAGACAATGTGCCATTTGCGATTCACTACGCTAGCCAAACGCTCGACGAAGCCCAGAGAAATTACACTGTCACCGAAAAGGAGCTGCTAGCGGTAGTCTTTGCTTTGGAAAAGTTCAGATCTTACCTTCTTGGGTCCAAAGTTATCATTTACACTGATCACTCGGCCATTCGGTATTTACAGCAGAAGAAGGATGCCAAACCACATCTCATCCGGTGGATCCTTCTTCTCCAGGAGTTTGACATGGAGATCAGAGATAAACCTGGGGTAAAGAATGTAGTGGCCGATCATCTGTCAAGACTTCCTGAACCAGAATCTCCTGAGTTGAATTTGCAGCCTATCACAGAGACCTTTCCTGATGAATCGATTCTGTCCGTCGCCTCACTTCCTTGGTATGCGGACATTGTGAGTTATCTAGTTGCCAAGAAAATCCCACAGGACTGGCCTAAGTTGAAAATAGACAGATTTTTGTCTAAAATCCATTTCTACCAGTGGGAAGATCCGTATCTGTTTCGTGAGGGAGCAGATTGCATTTGGAGAAGGTGTATTCCTCAGGAGGAAGTTCCAAGTGTCCTCGCTTTATGTCATGATCAAGATTCTGGAGGACATCATTCAGGAAAACGGACGGCAGCAAAAGTTCTTCAAAGTGGCCTCTGGTGGCCTTCATTGTTCAAAGATGCAGATAAATACGTCAAATGTTGCACTGACTGTCAGAAGATGGGTGGAACCATAGGAATGAGAGATACGATGCCTCTGAAGTACATTCAGATCTCAGATGTCTTTGACGCATGGGGCATCGACTTTATGGGCCCGTTTCCTAACAGTCAGGGTTATGAGTATATTCTGCTTGCTGTCGATTACGTCAGTCGATGGGTGGAGGCTATCCCCGCCCGAGCCGCCGACAGTAGGACTGTCTGTCGATTCTTACGAGATCACATCATAGCACGGTTCGAGATTCCCAAGATTCTTATATCTGAAGGGGGCAGTCATTTCATAAATAGGGAGGTGAAGAAGCTGACCCAGGAATTCTGCATTGAGCATCGTGTTGCTTCACCCTACCACCCGCAGTCCAATGGCTTAGCTGAATGTTCAAACAGGGAGATCAAAACAATTCTACAGAAACTTGTGCGTCCGGACCGCAAGAACTGGTCTCAACTGCTTGATTCCGTTCTTTGGGCTTACAGAACAGCGTACAAGTCACCCTTGGGAATGTCTCCCTACCGCCTGGTGTATGGCAAGCCATGTTACTTGCCCGTGGAACTTATTCACAAATCTTTATGGGCTATTAATATCTGTAATTTGGACTCCAAGCAAGCAGGACAGAACAGGAAACTGGATCTGAACAGATTACTGGAATTCAGAGATTATGCATATGACAACAGCCTGATGTACAAGGAAAAGGTCAAAACATGGCATGACAAGCACATCCGCCACAAGTCCTTTGATCCAGGTCAGAAGGTATGGTTGTTCGATGCGAAATTAAAGATCTTTCCAGGCAAATTGAAGAGCAAATGGACTGGGCTGTTTTTGGTTAGGCAGGTGCGTGACAACGGGAGCGTCTTGATATCTAATCTGTCATCTGACGCACAGCCTTTTGTAGTCAATGGACAGCTTCTGAAGCCATACCTTGAACATGACACATTCATGGCTGTCGTTGACTCCATTCAAGTAATATATGAGAATGAGCTGAACAGCTCGAGACAGGCAGAGGAAGGCGAAGCACATAAAAATATTTTTGAATGATTTTCCTTTTCGTCTTTTCTTCTTTTATCTTGTTCTACCGAATTGATGCCATCCCTTTCATCACTGCTACACTTTGGATGTACCTTATCCTAAGTATAGGGGGGATGTGCATCCCGAGTTGTTCATATCCAATCTCATCTCTTTCTTCTTTTCTTCTTTTCTTCTTTTCCTTTTCTATCTTCTGTATCTATCAAAAAGGTGCCACCCCTTGTAGACAGTTTCTATACTTAGGACACACTTTGTCCTAAGTATAGAGGGGTGTGCACCCCGAGTTTCCTCCATTCTTTTCGATCCTCTCCAATGTCTCCTCTTCTTGTCTATACTTAGGGATATCTTACCCTAAGTATAGGGGGAGACAATCTGAGTACGATCTATTCATTCCCACCCTTGACCCTCCCTGCTTTGTGTACAGTCTGCTATACTTAGGATTATTTGATCCTAAGTATAGGGGGGACGGTCAACTTCTCATTGATTCATTCATCTATTCTTTAGATTTTCCTATACTCAGTACGAGTTATGTCTTCTCTTTTCTCTCTGATCTATGAGGACATAGCTCAAGCTAAGTATAGGGGGGTCGTATATACTACGTATATACTTTAGCCATAACTCGTACTGTCGTATTTTCTTAATAAATATGGCTAATATTTCTTTAAAAATTCTTTAAAATTCATTAAAAATCTTTAATAAAAAGATGTGGTTATTGATGAATACCCATTCATCACTCTTTATTCTTATATTTCAGCTACAAAAACCTATGCAAATGCATGTAGATATGTGTAAATAGGCAAAGTTAGCAAAAGCATGCATGTTTGTAAATATAGATAATTAGCATGTTTTTGTGCAAAAATAAAAGAATAAAGAAGAAAAAGAAAAAGAGGGAAATATTTAGAATAAATATTGAGCAACCTAACCCAAGGGAGGGCTCAGCATGGGCCTGACCGCATAAAAGCCACAAGTAGAGGGAGATAGGGGCTCATGTGTAAATATTTATGTAAATAATTAAATAATATTTTCCTCAACCAAAAATATACTTGTATATATTCTGTATATATTTAAAAGCTATTAAAAACAAGATAAAAATCTAAAAATCAAAAACCCAAAAAGAACCTTTCACCTTGTACATAAACCACCTCTTTATCTATCTCACCTTGTAAATAACCTAATTTATTTTTTAAACCTTTTTGTAAATATTCCTTTTTATGTTTTGTAAATAGAATAAATAAAAAGAATTAAAACAAAAATCAAATAAAAATTACAAAATTAAAAACACAAAAATATCTTGTATATATATCATGTATATAATTGTGCATAAATAATTATTTCCCCTATGTATATAAATAATAAAAATAAAATAAAAATAGCCTTTTATTCCTCATTTTATCCTATAAATAAATAAAATATAAAATAGGAATAAAAATGTATAAAAATAACTAATTAAAAATCAAAAATCAAAAATCAATATAGTGTATATATACCTATGTATAGCTACTATGTATATACCTTTTTTTTTAATTTCCAAAAATTAATTAAAAATCACAAAAAAATAGAAAAAATTAAAACAAACATTTTTTAGGTTTTAAGTTTTTGAAAATTCGGCCATTTAAGGCCCCAAAAAAATCAAATGAAATTTCAATAATTGGCGGGCTCTGATTGGTCCACGGGGGATTGTTGACCCCCGGTCAACACCTCCCCCAGGACCACCGGAGCCCGGGTCCTGTTCGCGGACCCAACTTCACCCAATTACTCCCACCAAACCCGACCTCCATTTAGCCTAATCCCAGATCCTAATCGTCCCCCAGGTATCCGGGAATCTCGCCCGACATCCCTCCTTGGGATCCGCGCTTCATCTCGCCCTACCCGATCGAGTCTTCCCGGACCTGCACCCACTATAAAGCCCGAGCTCCGCCGCACTTTCTCACCATCTTTGGTTCCCCATTCTCTCTCCAGTGAGCTCCATCGCAACCAGCAAGGTGACAGCTTGCCCCCGCCGGTGTCGCAGCGAGGAGGAGGTGTCCGACCATCGATCCGGCCGCTTCTTGCAGCCGTGCTCCGACGACCACCCGGAGCTCGAGCCTCGGGTGTTGACGACCCTTGAGGCGAGGACCAGGAGCTAGCTGAGCTCCAGCCCAGTCTCCCGCATCACCCAGGTACCCGATTAGCTTAGCCATTTAGAGCAATTTTCGATTTCGCCCAAATCCATCCTCCGACGTGTTCCCCTGATTCCGGGTATCTCGTGCATTATTTCGATCATCGGAACCCCCACACACCTTCGCCGTTCCTCCACGCACGTTCTTCGCACCTTCACTCAACCCAGCTCGCCCCGGAGCTGGGAGTCGAGCTCCTCCACCTGTCGCTCGCCGGAGCTCGTTCGCCCCACAGCACCGATCACCCTCACTTCGCTTCTTTGGGTCGAGGCACTTTGCCCTCGACCCGCGAAGCTTTTGGCGTGTTTTGCAGGGCAAGAGGAGGTCATCTGAGACCCCCTGACGTTCCAGCCAGGAGCTTCGCGCCGCCAGCCTCGCCGGAGCCCCTCCAGGGCTCGGCTGGGCTATCGGAGGATACCACTAGCTGCAGGACTTCACCGCGGACCCGTTCCGATCATCAGGAGCAGCTGAGGAGGAGTGCAGCTCACGCAGGAGGCAGGCGAAGTTCGCCGGCGTCGAGTTCTTTCACCATCCTCCAGAGCCGTCCGATCAGACCCTCTGCTCCAGTTTCCATCTTGAGCGTCCATTCTTCGAGGAGCAGCAGCCGTTGATCGATCTGAGGGACTCATCCGGACCGTTGCAGCAGAGGAGAGAGGCATCGTAGCCCAGCACCGACCGATCTTACACGTGGCCCTCTCTCCACCGTCGATCGAGCCCAAGAGAAGAAGAGGAAGAGCGCCCGCCGTCCCGAGCCGTTGGATCTTCCACGTGGCGCGCATCTGGCCGTCGGCGAATAAAGGGGTAATTTGCTTAGGGCCCCCTCGTAGTTTGTCTTTTTCTTCTTAGTCCTGTAAATATTTTTAGAACTTTATTTACGTAGGGTAAATTGCACTATGGACCTCGTGTTTGTTTAGATTTGCATGTATGCCCCTGTTTGTGTGAGACCACGTGCGTCGTCACGTGTAGTTTAGGGATATTTGCACTCCTAGTCCTGTAGATCTGGGTTGTTGTGAAATGAAGAAATATTTTCTGGTAATTGCATTTATGCCCCTGTGAGTGTTGTTTATGCGCATGTGCGGATTTTAGTGGGATTTTTGCAACCGAGTCCCTGGGTTTTTGATACGAGTTATCAAAAGACCCTAAGACTTGGTTTTCATTACCATTAGGTCCCTGTGTGCCCCAGCCACGCGCCACGCGCGTGACTTGCTGGGTATTTTGCACCTGGGCCCCCAGACTCTCGGGTATTTGCACATTCGTCCCTGTGCACAGTGCCCCCTTGTTATTTTTGAATAAAATATCAAAACACCTCCAAATCCAATGAGATTTTGACACATGGCTCCTGCCATGGTGTAGGAATTTCAATGATTTTTGAGGACATTTTTGATTTCATTTAGTATTTTTAAAAATTCAAAAACAGCCTCTTTAGCTACTGTCTAGGTTTAAAAATATAAAAAAAATATAAAATCACCTCCAAAAATCCTAAAAAAATTAGATACTAATGTTTGCTTGTTTTCTGATTTTCTAGCCAATTTTGGCTATTTTTCATTGAGTAAAAACCTTAAAAATTGAAAAACCCCTAAAAACCCATAAAAATTATAATAAATAAATTAAAAATCCGAAAACAATAATTAGGGTGCCTAAATTTTCCTTATTCTTTCTAGATTACAGGAAAATTACCTCCAGGGTTTAGTGAGACTCTTAGATATTTTATTTTTGAGTCTCAAGCCTTGCTGGACAGTACCTCTTTTATTTAGCACTGTTTGATTTTTAGAAAATAATTTACCCATCAGAAAATTATCAAAAATTAACCAAAAACACTTAAAAACATGAAAAACATAAAAACAATTTTTCTTGAATTTTTGCTTTATTTTTGGTGTGATAAATAAATTGTTGAAGTTGGCTTGACTTTACTTTCTTTTATTTTCTTTATACTTTAAAAATCCAAAAAAATATAAAAATCCATAAAAACCACTAAAAATCATTTTTATTTCATTTTCTTTTATTTTTACTACTTCGTAGGCTTCTAGCCAATCCGTGCTCCTTGTGTTCGACCCTGGGAGCTATACCAGGTTAATCACATAGCTAGGACCGCATTTTGAGTTTTGATTTCTAATTTGTCTCGTGGTCCGATCTTTTTCTTGATATACCCATTCTCTGAGATCCGGGTCGCAACGACCCTTGTTTTATACCTTTACCCGGGTCTTAGGATTCATTTTTGGTGTTATCAGAATGGCGTCGTTGCCGGGGAGCACGGCTTAGTAGTGTTTTTATTTTTCGTTTTTGTTTTCGCGGTTTTTCGCGGCTCTTCGGAGCTCGCGGCTTTTTCGCGGCTTTTGTATTTATTTTCTTTTTGTTTTATTTTGTTTTATTTTGATTTTCTTTTCTTTTTATTTTTGTTTTATTTTTGTGTGGTTATTTTATTTCCATTTTTGCACATATACCCTTGTTTTATTTTCATTTATTATTTGATTATTGTTTATTGGTCTGACCACGTTCTTTCTTTTCTTGCGAGGGCCCGAGGACCGCGGAGGCGACTTTCGAGGAGCCGGTGCAGCCGCGGAGTTCGGAGGCGGCTTCCTTCTCTACGAAGCCGCAGGAGAGAGCGAGAGGAGAGAGTTGAGTGGGAGAGGCAGTAGGATAGAATTTTATTCATTATTATTATTTGTAATAATACAGGACATTCAGACACTCTTAGACTTAGACCGTAGCGGGTCTGTTTCGCCGAGCACCGGCGTGCTCGGGGGACCCATTAGGACCCTCAGTTTTTACGCGGCTTTTCTCGCGGTTTTCTTTTTCTTTTCTTACTGTCATTTTCCGGATTTTTCGCGGTTTTTGCTCGAGCCCCTAGACATAGGATTTTTGTTGATTGTGACGTAGGATCTCTAAGGCCCAACACTTAATAGAATATCTGTTCCCATAGAACGTAATTGGACCTTACTAAAATTCACTGAAAAAGTTAGTTTAATTGGATTCGAGACCATGTGCCGTTAGGAGTCACATACAGCGCTGGCAGGACCCGTTGTGGTAGGCACCGAGTGACTCCCAAGATCGGACTCCGGACTCAATTCGGTTGACTAACTATTGTTCTTCACGATCAATAGAAATTGCCTGTTTAGGACTCGGCTTTTTACCGTGCATCATATAGCTTAGTTTACTTTTCTGCCTTTTATTTTATGCGCGGATCATCTTGCATGTAGAGTGCTGGCGGCAGGTACGCATTTCTTACTCAGCATGCATCATTGATTTCACGTGCATCGTCTTTTTCGTCTTCTCCCCCGTTTTTGGACTTAATAACCAGGAGAACCGAAAAATTCGTTAGGCGATTTTGTTTGCTTGAAAAATACCTAAAAAGAAAAACCATAAAATTGGGACTGTTTAAAATTATTGATCTTAAAACTCGCTCACCCTAAAAATTCTGTCTTGGGGAGAGCAACCCCCTCATTGTTTGGTTTGCTTGTGCGAGAGAGTGACCCCGAACACTAGGTAGAGCCCCCCGTTGCGAAACCCGACTGATTACCGACTCATCCGTGCGGGCCAGTCGGTTGGGTTAGCAGCGGATATCCTAACAGGTCACGTAATCGCTCTGCTATCTTGATTGTTCACCAAAATAAAATAGACAAGATAATTTGACCGAACTTTCACGGTCTTCAGCTCGTGTTGTGTTGGTGAACCGGGGGTTTGTTTTCTGATCGTAATTTTTCCAGATCTCATCCGCCTTACTCGCCAGATCAAGATGATGGGTAGACGATCTCTTAGGCAGCCTTTGGTTGCACCGCTTTCGGGCGCGTCTACCACATCATCTAGGTTGGCTCGCGAGAGCTCGGACCCGCTCTCCGAGCCCGAGTATGACTCCACCCTGTTCCCCCTCGACCCCCTTTCTGATCTACCCGAGAGACATGAGCCCGAGGAGAGACTTATTCATTTGACAGCACCTGAGTTGGGCTCCTTCGATTTTGCAGACGTCGCGATGGCCGGCAGTTCTGACGATCACTCCCGCAGACCCGAGCACTTTGTACTAGACCAGGGAGCGATCAACTCCACCCTGATCGCACAGTTAGAGACAGTCCAGCAGCAGCTCCGCGATCAGGGAGCTTTTATGATAGAGATGAGGCGCGAGATGGAGAGGCTCAGAGCAGAGAGAGATGCACAGAGCGAGCCCGAGGAGCCAGATGAGGCACAGGCACAGGCACGAGCCGCAGCAGCAGCAGCTGCAGCCGCGGCCGCCACCGCAGCGGCAGCAGCCGCAGGAGGAGCAGGACCACCTAGACCGATGAGGGATTTACACAATCCCGGCTCTACACTGATGCACCACTGGGAGGTGGTTCCGGCTATCGTGGGGGACTTCAAGTTCCCCCCGAACACCTTGCAGATGCTCCCGCGGTTCCACGGACTAGCTACAGAGGAGCCCCATCTCCACCTACAGGAGTTCTTGATGATTTGCAGTACTGTCCACGACAGGCATGTGGACCAGGATACCATACGGATGATTGCTTTTCCATTCTCCCTAGCAGACAGAGCAGCCACCTGGCTGAAACATTTGGGGAGATTTGTGTACACCTGGGAGCAGCTCCGCACCGAGTACTTGAACAAGTACTATCCACTCGGGCGGACGAACGCAGCGAGGGCCCTGATCAGCAACTTCTCCATGTTCCCCAACGAGCAGTTCCACGAGGCTTGGGAGAGGTTCAGGGAGCTCTTGGACAGATGCCCACACCATGATATCACGAAGCCGAACCTTGTTCAGAGTTTCTTCAGTGGGTTATCACCAGAGCTACAGGGCTTGGTGAACGCTTCTTGTGGCGGGTCCTACTTTGCCAAGGACCATGACCAGGTCTGGGCGATTTTTGAGGAGATGGCGGAGAACTATATGGTTATGTCCCAGACCCGTCTCTACACCCAGAAGACCCAGCCACTTCAGCCAGGACCCGTGCAGTACCAGAGGATCGCACGGGTGGATGCAGGTCCAGCCAGTTCGTCTGCAGCAGCAGCAGCACAGGCAGAGTCATCAGCTGCAGACATGGGCATCATCAGCGAGAAGCTGGACCGCATGGAGCTGATCGAGAAGAAGCAGTGCCAGAGCATAGCACAGATGGATCAGATGGCACAGGTCTTGAGCGACTTGAAGACACAGATCATGTGTCTCCAGGAGACACAGACGGTTTCTCAGCCCCGTCTTCAGTCGCGAGGCGACTCCGGCAGCAGCGGCAGCTCGTCCCAGCGCTCCAGCGCCCCAGCGCAGCCTAGACAGGTTCACCTTGTACAGGCGGAGCCGTACCAGCAGCCGCAGCCTACCTACCAGTCCCCGCCATCTCCAGAGATGCAGATGGTGGTCTACCAGCCGGACCAGCCGTTGGCAGTGCTACCCCCAGCCCCCTTGGATGCAGAGCCGTTGATGGATGTCAACGGGATCTGGTACGACCGTCCCCAGCCTGGGATCCGACGAGACCATCCCGGATTCAGGTGGGGGAGTGGTGGTGCCCAGCCCCAGCAGCAACCGTCAGGTCAGGGAGGGCAGTACTCCCAGCCGAGAGACCAGCACCAGCCGCAGCAGCAGCCCCCAGTGTATCACCAGCAGTCTTCCTATGGTCCTCGTCCCTATCAGCAGGGACAGTCTTGGAGGCGTGAGCAGCAGGCTCACCCGGGATACCAGCACCAGCAGCACCCTCCGTCCTACCCCTCTCACCCACAGCAGTACCAGCAGCCTCACCCACAGAGAGGCTACCCGTCGGGCTCCCACGAGAGCCCCGCTTTGGATGACATCACCCGCCTCCTCACGGATCAGCAGGCGACATTCCGACGGGAGATGGATGAGTTCCGCCAGGAGTTGCGGGACCTGGTGAGAGGGAAAGCCGCCATACCTGCCCAGATAGAGCCGAACCCGAACAACCTGAAGCGGAAGTCTGAGCAGGTAGTACATACTGAGTTAGCCACTCCTAGCGATCCATTTGATGATACTTCTTCAGATCTGTTTGATGTTGATTTTGCCACGCTTAGGAGCGGTAGGACCCCAGCCGGCGGCGGCGCCTCAGCTGAGCACCATCCAGGGGCGCCCCAGCAGGAGGAGGAGGAGAGCGGTACTGAGGCCGCTCCAGTCGATGACGGTGGTACTGAGGCCACCAAGGATGCTGATCCCACCGGCGGTACTGAGGCCGCCACTTCACCAGATCGAGGAGGTGGTGCTGATGCCACCCCAGCAGCAGCCGAGCCAGTGAGCGGTACTGATGCCGCTCGACGTCTACCTTCGCCAGCAGCAGCAGAGCAGCCCATCCGTGGTGGTACTGAGGCCACTGGTGTTTGTAGAGAGAGATATGATGTTGTTTTTCCTCATGGTCATGTATCTCAGGATTCTGTGATGAATAAAGGAAAAGGTTTACATTCTTTTGGTCCCACTGTGGTGCATGATGTATGTGTGGATCCGGTCCTTGAACCGCGTAGATCTTTTCCTAGTCCTTCATCTGAGAAGGACCCAGTGATCCCCTTCCCTAGAGCCCTTCAGATGGGGAAGGGGAAGAAAAATGATTCAAAAAAGAGAGAGTTTGAGGAGTTCAGCCAGAGCATGATAGATCGCTTCCATATCCAGCTGACCCTCCAGGAGGCTTTGCAGCACATCCCCCTCCTCCAGAGATCTTTGAGAGAGAGGACTACAGTTAGGAGGAGGAGGAGGAACCACACTTCAGAGATCCATGTGCTGACCAAAGCCACGTGCTTTGCGATTCAGAACCGACTGCCAGCCAAGAGGCCAGATTCAGGGGCCCCGTATGTCAGATGCCAGATCAGAGAGCAGTGGTTCGACCGTACTCTTTTAGATAGCGGATCTTCGATCAACCTACTTCCGGCAGCCCTTCTCGACCGTTTTGAGTTGGGCACTCTTCGACAGAGCAGGACAGTCCTTCAGTTCGCTGATCGATCTGTCAAGAGGCCGAAGGGGTTGCTACGAGATGTTATCGTCACTAGTCAGGGTCTACAATTCCCCGTGGACTTCGTAGTATTGGACATGGAGATCCCTGAATCAGTGGCCGATACCCCCATCATCCTTGGTCGTCCGTTCTTGGCCACAGCCAAGGCGGTGACTGATCATGATAGCGGGAAGGTGTACTTTCGCGTCCAGGGCGAGAGTATACAAATAGAGACGGTCGAGGACTATAGAGTCAGATCCAGATCCCGCTCAGATGCCAGTACCGATTCAGAGCAGCTGACAGACGCAGAGCCAGACATCCACCAGGACTGCGACTTTGTGATTACAGATGATGAGGCAGCTTGGGCAGACCTTGAGACACAGACTACCCTCTCACTTTCAGACACAGCTGATGCAGAGATGATAGCAGGGGAGAGTCTGGAGAGCACAGACCTGGTTCAGGATATCATTGCGGCAGCAGAGCCGGTTCTCGATCGCAGCACAGCGATTAGTGATGGTGGTGCTGAGGCCACCTTGTTTTCCGGTGGTACTGATGCCACCGTGTCTGATACAGATCCCTCGGATTCAGAGTCTGATTGGGCAGATTGTTATGATCAGATGCCAGACCTGAGTTCACCTGAGCCTACCAGGAGGAGGTAGAGGCAGAGCAGAGCAGAGACAGTACAGTTGAGCCGCCTTCTCCCGACCCAGTTTGCGAGAGTACACTTTCACTTTCCCAGGCAGATTTGGCAGACCTTGCAGCGTTCACTCAGTTTCTTCCACAGCCAGATTTGCCGGCACCCAGCATTCCAGAGCTGAAGCCGCTCCCTATTTCGCTGAAGTATCGATTCCTTGCGGGCGATCCTGAGATGTACCCAGTCATCATCTCCGCTGAGTTGACTGGAGAGCAGGAATCCCGTCTGATGGGGGTTCTTGAAAAGAACCGCAAGGCGATCGGATGGAGCGTAGCAGATCTCCATGGGATTGATCCATCAGTTTGCTCCCACCACATCTATCTCGAGGATGGGGCGAAGCCGTCGCGTGAGTTCCAGCGGTGTCTTAACCCCAACCTGAGAGAGGTCGTCATGAAGGAGATATCGAAGTGGTGGGGTGCAGGTTTTATTTATCCCATTTCCGACTCCAAGTGGGTCAGCCCCTTGCATGTGGTGCCCAAGAAGACGGGCATCACGACTGTGATCAGTGAGTCGGGAGAGGAGATTGCTACACGGGTACCCACCTCTTGGAGGGTTTGTGTTGACTACAGGAGACTCAACCAAGCCACCAAGAAGGACCATTTTCCCCTGCCTTTTATTGACCAGATCATTGAGAGACTGGCAGGGAAGAGCCATTATTGCTTCCTGGATGGGTACTCGGGCTACAACCAGGTGGCCATCACTCCTGAGGACCAGGAGAAGACCACCTTTACCTGTCCCTTCGGCTCATACGCTTTTCGACGCATGCCATTTGGGCTATGCAACGCCCCTGCGACTTTTCAGAGGTGCATGCTGTCGATCTTTTCGGACATGGTAGGGGAGTGCCTTGAGGTCTTCATGGACGATTTCTCGGTCTACGACGACGGATTCGACTCCTGTCTTGATTGCCTAGACCGAGTACTCCAGCGATGTATTGAGTATCACTTGGTGCTATCTTGGGAGAAGAGTCACTTCATGGTGACTCAAGGGACGGTGCTTGGCCATATCATCTCCAACAGGGGCATGGAGGTGGATCCGGCCAAGGTTGATGTCATTAGGAAACTCGCACCGCCGTCCAATTTGAGGCAGCTACGGTCATTTCTGGGGCATGTTGGATTCTACAGGAGGTTCATTCAGGATTTTAGCAGGATTGCCCGACCGTTGACTGACCTCTTGACGAAAGACACCGAGTTCCTTGTCAATGACAAGTGTCTTTCGTCGTTTGCTACTCTCCAGAGATGTGTGATTGAGGCTCCTGTCCTCCAGCCACCTGATTGGTCTCTCCCATTCGAGATCATGACGGATGCCTCCGATTTTGCCGTAGGGGCAGTGCTGGGACAGAGGAGGGATGGAGTACCATTTGCGATACACTATGCTAGCCGCACATTGGATTCCGCCCAGCGGAATTATACAGTCACAGAGAAGGAGATGCTAGCAGTAGTGTTTGCCCTAGATAAATTCAGATCATATATCATTGGATCCCGAGTGACCTTGTACACAGATCACACCGCCATCAGGTACCTCATGGCAAAGAAGGATGCCAAGGCCAGACTGACTAGATGGATCCTTCTACTCCAGGAGTTCGACATTGAGATCAAGGATAAGCCTGGAGTCAAGAATGTGGTGGCGGATCACCTTTCCCGGTTAGAGCAGCCTGAGGAAACAGAGCAGATTGACCCTATCAGAGATACCTTCCCAGATGAGGCGATCCTTGCTATCGCCTCACTCCCATGGTATGCCGATATTGTGAACTTTCTCGTTGCTGGGAAAGTACCACAAGATTGGCCCAGGCAGAGGCTTGAGACCTTCCTTGCGAAGGCCAAGTCTTACCATTGGGAGGATCCCATCCTTTACCACGAAGGAGGGGATAGCGTCTGGCGTCGGTGTATTCCTCAGGAGGAACACCATAGCGTCCTCACTTACTGCCACAAACTTGAGGCAGGAGGACATCATTCTGGGAGGAGAACGGCACAGAAAGTGCTCCAATCCGGTTTGTGGTGGCCTACCCTCTTCAAGGACTCAGATGAGTTCGTGAAGAGGTGTACTGACTGTCAGAGGATGGGCACTTGTGGACAGCGTGATATGATGTCGATGCAGCCCATTCACTTCTGTGAGGTTTTTGACGCATGGGGCATCGATTTCATGGGTCCATTCCCTAAGAGTCAGGGATTTGAGTACATTCTGTTGGCCGTAGACTATGTGAGTCGTTGGGTGGAGGCTATCCCCGCCCGAGCCGCTGATGCGAGGACAGTTTGCAGATTTTTGAGGAAGCATATCATCACGCGGTTCGGGGTTCCACGAGTTCTCATTTCTGATGGGGGATCTCACTTCATCAACGACCAGGTAAAGGCACTTGCTACCGAGTTCGGCATAGACCATCGTGTTGCTACACCATACCATCCACAGACGAATGGTCTAGCCGAAGTGTCGAATAGGGAGATCAAGACTATTCTGCAGAAAGTCGTCCGCCCTGACCGAAAGGATTGGTCACAGCTATTGGACTCGGTCTTGTGGGCATATAGGACGTCTTTCAAGACACCTTTGGGCACATCTCCCTTTCGCCTCGTGTATGGCAAGCCCTGTCACCTACCAGTTGAGCTAAGGCACAAGTCACTCTGGGCAGTTACAGATATTCTCATGGATCCAAATGGTATAGGAGACCAGAGGAGGGCAGAGCTAGCTGCCCTGGAAGAGCTTAGAGATGCAGCTTTCTCGAGCAGCCTACATTATAAGGAGAAAGTCAAGGAGTGGCATGATTCTCATATCAGCAACAAACATTTTGAGATTGGACAGAGAGTATGGCTGTTTGATGCGAGGCTTAGATTATTTCCAGGGAAGCTCCAAAGCAAATGGAAAGGACCTTATCTGGTTCGGAAGGTACACGACAACGGTAGCATCGACATATCTGAGTTGTCTTCTGAGAGTACCTTCCGAGTGAACGGCCAGCGGCTCAAGCCATTTCTAGATCATGAGCCGCGGGTCGTTGATCTTGCCCCTATTCATTTTGCGTGAGATGTGGTCTTTGACTCTAATGCATCTCACGCCTGAGCTTTACTGATCCTCCGCTGTACATAGATCCAGATGTCCATATCAGCACATTCTTTAGTCCCACATCCCTTTCTGCATCTTGTGATTATGCTATACTTAGGGTGCACTTTACCCTAAGTATAGGGGGGATGTGAGACATTTCGGGTATTTCTTTTGTTTCTGTCTACCCTTGTTTTGCTGCCTATACTTAGGGATATTTTACCCTAAGTATAGGGGGGGTAGACCCTGTACATTCTCCACTCGGTTTTCCCTTCGTGTACAGCCTGCTATACTTAGGATTACTTGATCCTAAGTATAGGGGGAAGACCCGAGTCCCTCTTCACTTGATATTTCATTCTCCTTTTGTATAGCCTTTCTTTTCACTTCCCTATACATAGCACGAGTTATGTCTTCTTCATCGCTCTTGACTCTGAGGACATCGTTCGAGCTAAGTATAGGGGGGTGTGTATATATTTCATATATACTTTAGCCATAACTCGTACTTTGTGTGAGTGTGTTAATAAAAAAAATGGCTAAAAACCACAAAAATTAAAAATTTTCATGTTCATAATCTTCTTTTATTTGCACATACATAGCTAGTGTACAAATTATTTTTGTAAAAATGATTTCAAAAATCTTTTGTGTGTAAAGCTTGTGTAAATATTTTCTGTATCAAAATTATGTATATAGTACAAAATTTTTCCAAAATGTTTTGAAAATCAAAAGTTTGCAAAAATCTTGTGTAAATATGTGTAAATATCTTTTTGCAAAAATTGCACTTCATGCATCATCATTCATGATTTCAAAACATTTTTTTCAAAAATTTTGCATGGTTGTAAAATTTGTGTAAATATGCATCTTTTTGTACATATGTATATAGTTTTTCTGGATGATAGTTGACATTTAAACTAGCCTGGAATCAAATTGAGAAATGGAGCTTGATTAAGATCTTAATCCACCTAACTCTAAGAGGAACCTTATAGGGCTTAGGTTAAGGCTTTTCAGGTCCATGGTGACTTAATTCTTTGAGTCCACTAGGCTATGATCACATGTCATCTCAATGAGCCTAAGTAGAGCACTTAACAACAACACATGACTCATATAGATTATGGCTTTACTTGGACAACCGCACTATGCACCGAGCTCTCTACGGATGAGGTGGTGAGGAGGCAGTCTTCCTTGGCTTGGGGTAGCATATGAGGGTAGTACTTCTAGGCGGAACCTCTCTTCTTCATTTAGTGAAGGAAGTGCGTCTCAACTTGGTCTGGTTGCCATGAAGTCTAACGACGGGAGTTGTGGGTTGCAATAAAGCTTCAAAAGAGGGATAGTCTACTGGCTCAAGAGGAAAAACTCCTTGTATATATGCTGCACATGTACATGTTGTATAGATGCACTCGAAAAAAAAAATGTGAAAAAGAAAAGAACTCCAAAAAAGTGGTGGGTCTGAGAGAAAATGATAATCCCACCGGAGTATGTATATAAGTGCAATAAGCAAAGCTTGGTTTCATGATCCACCTGTTGTAGCTTGCAGCAGGGAGACTTGGCTACACTGGTCAAGCTCCCAAGGGTACTTGGCTACACTGGCCTTGACCCATTCTCTTCTTCCCCCTCTTCTTGAGCCGGTTGTACTTGAACTTAGAAGGGAATACCCCGCTCCTCGAGGAAAGAGTGGCCAGATTGAGGTCATAGAGTTACCTTGTTAGGGAGGGTTGTCAAGTTGCCATTTCTGAGGTGGAGAGCTTAGACCTCACTTTCACAGGACAAGGAAAGATTCATGGTCTTCAGGGTTTGTAGTTGATGACTTGATCTGATCTGAGCATTGAGGAGTCTTGGTTATAGATTAGTGGAACTTGGAGGCTGTTAGGTTTTAAGCTTAAGTCTAAATAAGGTTCCGACACATCAATAATCCAAAGATCTGATTAAGCTCCATACCTCAATTTAATGAAGGCAAGTTTAATAATCAACCTTGATCCATGTACATTCTCTTTTTCTTTTTCTTTTTCTTTTTCTTTTGCACTTCTTTTTCAAATAAGTGTTTGCTAAGGGACTAGCAAAGTATAGTATAGGGGGGTGATGAATACCCATTCATCACTCTTTATTCTTATATTTTAGCTACAAAAACCTATGCAAATGCATGTAGATATGTGTAAATAGGCAAAGTTAGCAAAAGCATGCATGTTTGTAAATATAGATAATTAGCATGTTTTTGTGCAAAAATAAAAGAATAAAGAAGAAAAAGAAAAAGAGGGAAATATTTAGAATAAATATTGAGCAACCTAACCCAAGGGAGGGCTCAGCATGGGCCTGACCGCATAAAAGCCACAAGTAGAGGGAGATAGGGGCTCATGTGTAAATATTTATGTAAATAATTAAATAATATTTTCCTCAACCAAAAATATACTTGTATATATTCTGTATATATTTAAAAGCTATTAAAAACAAGATAAAAATCTAAAAATCAAAAACCCAAAAAGAACCTTTCACCTTGTACATAAACCACCTCTTTATCTATCTCACCTTGTAAATAACCTAATTTATTTTTTAAACCTTTTTGTAAATATTCCTTTTTATGTTTTGGAAATAGAATAAATAAAAAGAATTAAAACAAAAATCAAATAAAAATTACAAAATTAAAAACACAAAAATATCTTGTATATATATCATGTATATAATTGTGCATAAATAATTATTTCCCCTATGTATATAAATAATAAAAATAAAATAAAAATAGCCTTTTATTCCTCATTTTATCCTATAAATAAATAAAATATAAAATAGGAATAAAAATGTATAAAAATAACTAATTAAAAATCAAAAACTAAAAATCAATATAGTGTATATATACCTATGTATAGCTACTATGTATATACCTTTTTTTTTAATTTCCAAAAATTAATTAAAAATCACAAAAAAATAGAAAAAATTAAAACAAACATTTTTCATGTTTTAAGTTTTTGAAAATTCGGCCATTTAAGGCCCCCAAAAAATCAAATGAAATTTCAATAATTGGCGGGCTCTGATTGGTCCACGGGGGATTGTTGACCCCCGGTCAACACCTCCCCCAGGACCACCAGAGCCCGGGTCCTGTTCGCGGACCCAACTTCACCCAATTACTCCCACCAAACCCGACCTCCATTTAGCCTAATCCCAGATCCTAATCGTCCCCCAGGTATCCGGGAATCTCGCCCGACATCCCTCCTTGGGATCCGCGCTTCATCTCGCCCTACCCGATCGAGTCTTCCCGGACCTGCACCCACTATAAGCCCGAGCTCCGCCGCACTTTCTCGCCATCTTTGGTTCCCCATTCTCTCTCCAGTGAGCTCCATCGCAACCAGCAAGGTGACAGCTTGCCCCCGCCGGTGTCGCAGCGAGGAGGAGGTGTCCGACCATCGATCCGGCCGCTTCTTGCAGCCGTGCTCCGACGACCACCCGGAACTCGAGCCTCGGGTGTTGACGACCCTTGAGGCGAGACCATGAGCTAGCTGAGCTCCAGCCCAGTCTCCCGCATCACCCAGGTACCCGATTAGCTTA